>JANHZU010009425.1:5989-21054 GCA_032468055.1 Acrochordus granulatus | reverse complement strand
ACCCAGCGGTTTCATGTAGATGTTAAAAAGGAGGGGAGAAAGCACCAAGCCCTGTGGCACACCACAAAGTAATGGCCAAGGGCTGGACCTCTCCTTCCCTATTAACACCGATTGGGACAGGCCATAGAGAAAGGAGCTGAACCAGCACAAAACTGCACTGCCCAACCCCAGCCCCTGCAGTGGACCCAAAAGGATACCGTGGTCGACGGTATCGAAAGCCGCTGAGAGGTCAAGGAGGGCTAGGATGGATGTACTACCTCTATCCCGCTCTCACCAGAGATCATCCACAAGAGCAACCAATACAGTCTCTGTCCCATGACCGGGCCTGAACCCAGACTGAAAAGGGTCCAGAAAATCCATTTCCGCCAGGATCCTCTGCAGCTGCCAGGGTTTCTTAGAAGCAATATATATTTGTTCTGATTTGTTTGGTTTTGCTGTGTGGACACTTGCCTCTCCCTTTCTCTCTTTCTCATGTGAAAAATAATTTTTGAAGTACAATAAAAATAAATTGTAGTTTTTTACTTTAATAGTTCCTTCAGCATTTTTTTTACACTTTAGAAAGATAGATGGGCATCGTTAAATTAAAAGAACTGCCCTGTCTTCCCATTTCTTTCTGTTTGAATTAATATAATAGAAAAGCAGTCTTTACAGCCATCCTTTGGCAATCTTACATCTTCTGGGTTTTCCCAAAGTTAGTAAGAAATGTTCTGTTGTTGAAACAGTGAAATGTCTTTTTGCAATAGTTTAAAATATATCACAGAAGCATGTTCATTGCTGGTCCAGATGAAATTGGCACAGATTTAAGATTCAACTTCAACAATCCTCACTGTTGCAGTTTTTCCCCCAAGTATGTGAATACAGAAAGATAAAGGAAGCAGTATTTTTTTAAAAAAAAAAAGTTATAACATCTTTTTTATAACAAGGTATTTTGAACAAGAAGACAAATTGACAAAACATGTTAAGCTCTGTTGAAAACCAGGAAGCATATTTCCCCTGGCCAAGTTTAACATTTTATAAGCAAGCAAAAAGGGAAAAGCTTGCCTTGGAGTCTCATTTAGAATTCATGGCAGGTTTGCAGTTAAAATCCCAGATTTCCTATGGCAGGCCTGTCACCTCCCAGAGCTTTCTTTTCCTTTCAAGGAGGCACAAAGTCTCCAAGGCTTGGCAGGAAAAGTAAAATGTTTTCCCTCATGCTAGAGTACCAATATATTTATAATTGACTTCTTAAAACACTTTTCAATTTAAATAGATAACATTTGGAGTTACTTTTTCATACTTTCTCCTTGGGATTGATTATTTTTTTCTCCTCCCTTCACTGTTCCTTGTTCCCTTCCTCCCTCCCAAGACTACGTTTATATTATTTTGCAGAAAAAGAGATATTGCAAAATAGAAGAGTACATCTTTGAAGGGCAGAGGGAACATAACAAGACAAAGCTGAAAAGAGCCTTCTCTTTTATTGGAGAAGTGGCAGGAGGATCACTCTGGACTATCTAATTTGGGATCAGAACTGGTGTGAAACTACTGAGCAAAGCAAAATACTATGAGAAGAATATGAGAGTCTCTTCAAGTTGAAACAAAAATCAAAGACACTTGATTTATCGTGCAAGAAAAGTAGAGAAGCATGTCTATCTCTATTCTCATTCATCCAGGTCATGATTGTAGCAAAAATTGCAAAAAAAAATTGCAAAAAACTTTCTCAAAAAGGCAACTGGACTTTATTTCTGCTTTAATTCTTTGCTCTCTTCCAAGAAGCTTCCTAGAAAGCTGTAAGTTTTTTTTTCCTAATGTGATTGAGGAAAGAGGGGATCACAGATAAGAAGTGATACAAAAATAGTAAGAGTCTACCTTGTTAACCTCAAAGAATTCTGGTTTCCAGGGCCAGATGAACTGCATCCAGAGATGTATAAGTTGCTGGTAGAAGTTATTTTAGAACCACTGACTGTAAACTTTTAAAAATCCTTGAAGATTGTTGAGATTGGAAAAAAGTAATATAACCACAATATTCAAGAGGAGAACGGAGCATTACAGACCAGTTTTAACATCAAGGTAGTTGAACAAATTGTCAAGCAGCATATTAGTAAGCATTTAGAAAAGAGCAATGCCATTACCAGAAGCCAGCATGGATTTGTCAAAAAAAAAAAAAGAAGTCAGATTAAATGTATATTTTTCTAACAGAGTGATTGGTAGATTAAGGAAATACTGTAAATACTTAAATATTACTAAAGGGTTTAACAAAATATTTCATGGCATCTTTGGGACATATATGGGCTGGATGGTACAAAACTTCACTGGATTTGCAAATTTACAAATAAACAGACACCCTCAAAGAATATTCATAAATGGTTCTGCATCATCTTGGAAGATAAGTAGGGTGCTTCATGGCTCCAATCTTAGCTTGAAGTTATTCAGGGCTTTTACAAATAGAAAGGATTATTATCAAATTTATTCAATTAATAATTATTTATTAAATGTATTTATTGAACTAGCTAAGAGGATTGGCTAACATAAGATGAAATCCAATTTTGGGATGATGTTCAGCTGTAATTCATGTAAACTCAAGTTTAAAAAACCCTCTAATGCATAGATGCAGCATTGGGAGCATCTGGCTTGGTAGCAGTACATTATCAGGACCTAATACATTATCAGTTTATTTATTTATCATATTTAATAAGTTGGACACAAGCAAGAAGTATGATATAGCAGCTGAGGTAGCCAGAGCAATCATGGACTGAGTAAATAAGCATAGCAAAGGTGTGAGTTCAGAAGAAGATTGTTTAGCTGATGAATAATCTGAAAACCAGGTTTGGAGAAGAATGGTTCAAGCCTGGCACATGTAACTTGCAAAATAAAAGTTTAAGACAAGATATAATAATAGTCTGCAATAAAAGTCTGTGTTGTTCAAGAGAGGGCAAATCTGTTCTGGGTTGAAATAGAGAAGAGGACATAGACAAATGGGTTAAAAGGGAAGAAAATATATTTCAGGCTAAACATGTAAAATATATTCTAATAGAAAGAATGGTTAAACAAGGACAAGGGCAATCAGGAGTGTAGAAATTAAGTCTTATGAAAGAACTGGGAGTATCCCGAGTGTCATAATAGCCCTCTTAAAATACCTACACAACTGTCAAACATCTTCTCCATAACTTAATAAGTCTGGAGTGCTTTAACTCGAACCTTTGCACTGAGTAGAAGGGGATTCAGTGGCCTGACTGCTATACTTCTTTGGTATCTATGAAATTATCCATAGAATATGCATTAAATGAAAAGTTGGTAACAAAGCCTGAATGCATATTCTTTGCATTCCACTGGAAGGAACCTTTTTCTCTCAGGCCCCCTGGTCTAGGAGAGAATTGGGACTTTTCTTTCTTATATGGTGTGGCAATCCCTAGATAATGGGCCCCATGGACAAGTCCAGGAATTTCTTACACACTAACCCTCAAAAGATGCAAGTGTTACTTATGCTTTGCTACAAACTGGAACAAATGCTTTAATGTTCTTTCCTCCTGGTAAAATGTCTGCTGAAAACCAATACATCTTATCAACTGCAAATTCAGTTTAACTTGTGGCTTTTCTCACATCCAGCCTTTCCCATGTTATTCTATCTTTAAGTCTGCAGCATGGTCTCTAGGGGCAGCAGTATGCCCACAGATACCTATGCAACTCCTTGCCCCATCTGATTTTTTGTTTTTGACAGCTTTCAGAAATACTTTTAATTTCAAACCAGAGAGAAAAGCAGGCTAGCAAAGTTCCAGCCTTCAGGAGCATTTTTATTTGCAAGAATGCCTTTGGACCCCAGAATCTTAGAAAATAAACATGATATGCATCTAGAGCTCACAGTTTGATTGAAAACTTGTCCACTTATTTGTAAAAGATGCATGTCACCTCAATCGGAGTGACCCAGAACAAAACAAAGACAAAGAACAATATCTGTTACTAGGGAGTTTGCCCATAGTATAATTTCAAGGACATCAACTAATCCCTGCTCTAGTTCTTCCTGGTTATCTTGCCAATTTTCTACATTCCCTTGATGTTCTCTTGGTTGCCATTTTATTTATTTTTCCTACAGCACCTATTTTGGGAGAATACCCATAGTATAATTTCAAGGGCATCACCTAATCCCTGCTCTAGTTCTTCCTGGTTATCTTGCCAATTTTCTTCATTTCCTTGATGTTCATAGAAGAAGGAATGCACTTATTCTTTATCAACAATGTTGGAAATAACATCCTCCCTTAAATAAGAAGCTAAAATGACTGGAGATAAATTTAACAATGGATTTTTTTTCAGAATGCACTACAGGGATCATTAAGCTCCCAAGGATGTTGCAGCAAGGCCACAGATTATATAAATTTGGTTTGTTACAATGAAGAAAGAAAGATTAAGAAAATAGTGTAAATTACAGTGCTGCCCGTAAACTGGAATGCTTTAAACTGATTCCCCTGTGGTTTTTCATAGTATTAAGATTGTAACCTATTAGATATTATCACCATGTTAAATAAACAATGGGATTTGTTGCATTTGTGTCCTTTCACAGCATTCTATTCACACTCTGAAGGAAGGACAGCTGTCTGGTTTTGGTTAGTGGTCTCAAGTCCAAGAGCACAAAACTGAGCTGCATCCTTTTTAATACTTAAGCTAACACAATATATGATCTATTTCTTAGTTATAAAAAATGAATTAAGCTTCCACAACACTTATGATTTCTATTAATTTTTAAGCCATTGTATTACCTGATAGTCTCAAGTTATGCCCATGAGTCATCTCTCTTACATGAGCTGTGTTGGCTCTGGCTGCAATCCATGGTGCTGGTTATCACATGGTGAAGGACTAGGTTATTTTCACAACCATCTGCTCCAAGGATAACTATCCATCCCACATGGTCTTCTCATTGAAACTAAGTCATACTATGGGACCCAGGAGATATGTCTTCTGAGTGGTAACCCCCCTGAATTTTATAGTTAGGCAGGGTTTTGAATCATTTGGTGCCTTTGAGTCAGTGCTGATTCCTGGCAACTGCTAGGCAAGTCCTTGCAGTTTTCTTAGTAAGATTTCAGAACTGGTTTGCCATTGCCTCTTTCCTAGGGCTGAAAGAGAGTGATTGGCCTAAGTCATACAGTTGGCTTTTTTCCTAAGGTAGGACAAAGTAATGGTTTCCTGGTTTCAAGCCTGATACATTAGCCACTACACCAAACTGGCTCTCTTTTAATCAGTTTTTTAAAGATTAAACAATTTATCTTCTCAATACTATCGACTCAGCAGATTGATCTACTGATTAATCTAGCATTTAAAACAATTGATTAGCTTCTGTACTTTATGTTTTAGAGGTCATAATTAAGTTGTTTTTTATATCACTGGCTCAAAAAATGGGCAAACGTTTATGGCCAAGTAGTCTGAATATATATAACCAGCAAACTGATTGAGAGAACTATGCAAAGGTTGAAATCAAATCGTTGATGTAGAATACCCATTTCTTCTAAAACATTATTTGAATGTTCTACTTCATATCAAGTATGTAAAAATAAGACAATTCCATGGCTGAACTGCTGAAATAATTATGAAGTTGACTTATTACTCTCAGACAATGTAGCTGATGTGCATAATTAGTCTTTCAGATATAGCTAATGTTCGATTTATATCTATAACCAGTTATTTTTTCTTTGCTTGTGTTCTTCAAGGCTATGTTGAAATAAGAAACAGAGAGGTTGCCTAGCATTTACATTATCACTGCCTAAGAATGATTCTGCATTTCTTAATTCTGACTGAAAACTATTTTCTTTAAAGAAGCAGTGTCCACTGACCCAAATTTAACTTTTTTTCCTCGGCATTGTAAGCCTTTTCATCCATCAGCACTTTAGGAGGGGACTCAAAACACATTTTTTTCCCAGACCTTTTAATGACACTTTTAGCATTTATGTTTTGTAGGGCTATATTTTATCATCTGTTTGTTTCTAAAAACAGCTTTTAATTATGTTTTACCATGCATTGTAAACCAGCTAGAAGTGTTAAAAGAGTGGAAGCCAGCAAATATATTTTCTAAACAAAATAAAAATAAATAAATAATGACCTTGCAGGAGGGCTTAAAGAGAGAGCCAAAACCACAAAGAAGAAAACTCAGGCAATCTGCATTAGAACCACTCAGCACCAGGCAAAACAATTCAAAGGGGCATCTCAAGCAGAGAAAAGTTGCACTTTCTAAATCTGGAGATGTCAGAAAAATGGATTAAAATAACCTTACTAGTTTAAAATGAACTACATGGAAATGCAGTCCTGCATCTATACATTATCTTTCATCCATTTGGAGCCTTCCAGTGTGTTCAACTACAATGATCACACCACTCAGAGTGGATAAAGTGGCAGGTGTGGTCACTTAACTCAGCACTGCAAATAGAAAAGCTAAGACTTTGTAAGTGACTTTGAGAATAAACTTGAGAAACAGGAGAAAGAGCCACAGCCTAGACACTGGTCTGATAAGAGAAATCTGAGTCCAAAGCTGGAATGGAGGAGGAAGAAGTATCTCAGAAGGGACTCTCTCTGTTCTCTGGAAAGTAAAGGCATGGGAAAGGGGAAGTGCTTTCAGGCTGGCTTGATTCTGTTACTGTAACCTTAGAATAAAGATGGTATTAGTATATTTGATTTTGGTTTCCTAGTCCAGACTTTCCTGAAGGCCGTCAGCCTCTTTGTAGCTATTTCCTATCCTTCATGTCCCAAAAGTCATTTTATCTCTAATGTAACGGGGATTACATTAGCACTGTTGTCAGCATGAGCAGATGTCACTTCAGTTGCCCATGACCTTTTGTCTTTATCCCCATCTGCCATCTGATCAGTTTTATGAGGTGGAAGGAAAGAGGAGGACGAGGACAAGGACATCTTAATCCACAGATATTGTGGTATATTAGTTTAGATTTCACTGGAGTATGGGGAAAGGTTGAAGTCCATCCAGACCAGTAACTCTCTCTCTCAGCACAACCTAGTTCACAGGTTTCTTGTGGGAGGAAAACTGGAGAAGGGAACATCATGCATGCCATTCTTAAATATATAAATAAAAATAATCATGAATGGTTGACAATTGGGATGTCTTTGGTTGAAGAGTGAATTGTTCTTTCACACTGTAATAGGCCTTTGATCTTCAAATTTCCATGCAGCAACTCTAACGTGAAGATTCCATATTCTGGTGTAAATCTTGCTGAATTCTTATGACTTGCATCCATATAAAAGTGTTTAATTACATAAAATATTTGTTTATAGAATGTATAGGCTGTCTGGCTCCCAACAAACTCTGGATAGCTTATAATTAAACAGTAAAAAAAGATATTAAGAAAAAACAGAAATCTGGCTTTTATGATGAACATATAAACCAGAAAGACCTGTCCAACAGGGACTTACCCTGTCCATCACCCGGAAGTAAAACCTTGGAGAATAGTTAGCGTTTCAAGGGCTTCAAAATGTCATCAGGGTAGAGCTGTGTAGGAGGAAATATAATTCCAGAGGGCGTGTATTGTAAAAGAAAAGGCACACATCCATTCCCACTAGAATACACTGCTGTATCTATGGGACCCAAAGCAAGCCTACTCTCATCAGATGGACCAGAACAACTGGAGAAAGGTAGTCTCCTGAAAACCACTCACTCTGCTATGAAGAACTTTTTCTAATTGTACTTGCAAGCCAACTAATAACTGTAAAGCTCAAGGACAAGAATGGGCACAATGTTACATGTCTGTCTGTTACTGCTCATGCTGTCATATTCTGGATCAGCTGCAGTTTCCAAGTGATCTTCAAAAACAGCCCTGTGTACAACATATTGCAGCAATCTGTTTGTGAGATAAATAAAGCAACTGTCTGAAGGCCCACCCAGTGCTTGAAAGGGAGCAACTTATATATTAGATATACTTGTCCAAAGATTCTCTTGGCTATAGATCATTTGCTCTTAGACCAGGAATTGTCAGTTACATGCCATTCTTGACTGAAGAAATACAACCCCATCCAAGGCCAAATATGGAACATCCACAGTCCCAGGAGCCCCAAATATCCACACCAACTCGCTCTTGTCAGGATTGAGCTTGACTCTTTTCTACATAACCTCCAGACCTCCACATGCTGGAATAGGACCTTGACAGCATCACTTGGTTGCCCTATGACTAAGATATTTTGGCTTACATGGTATTATTTAGATAAGAGATTCTGTCTTGCATAGTGTAGCTTAATCGTGCTTGGACTAAATTTGAGCATTTTTTACTCTTTTGGCATCCTGTCCTAAAGGTACCCCAACAGTCTGGTAACATTTTTACATTAGCAGGAACATTGCCTGTGGTAGAGTTCCAACTAAACTGGTAACCTGAGCCAATCCTTTTGTTTTCTAAGAAGCATTAGGTGAAAGCCTTGATTGAAGAAAGCCATAAACTCAGAGGCCACAATGTATAAAAGTCTATAATATAAAATGTAGGAATTGCACATGATAAAGATTAAGAATTTACACATGACATGAAAGCGAAAAACAGATGTGCTGTGTTCCTGTAAAACCAAAAAAGAGCAAAGATGCAGTAGATGCAAATTAGTCTAATCTTTCATCTACAACCAGGAAAATAAAGTTGTAAGACTAATTATGAATGACGAGGCTAAAATGTATATCATAAAGTATTGAATCACTCTCATTAGATTGTTGTGTGTAGATATGAAAGAAGAAATTAATAGGCTGGTGATCACTGCGGTTACACTCCAGTGAATGGTGATAATAGAAGAATCAGAGATGAGTTGTATGGGTGTGGGGGGTGGCAGTAGTCAAAATCAATGCAGTTCAATGAGGAAAACAATTCTATAAAAAAACCCTGATTGCATGAATGGGAAAGAGAAAAGAGTAACAAATAAATACATGCTCTATTCAGAGACCTCAGAATGACTGAGAACAGTGCAGATGTGCTCAGAAAAGGATACTTTTGGTTTGAATACATTTTAAACATAAGTCTATTCATGTATTCGTACATACATGCAGAAAAGAAATCGATTGAAGAACCTCATGATGGAATGTGAGAGAATTAGTGAAAAGTAATGAGTTCTGAATATGGGACTGATTTGGTACAGTCAAAATAGATCAAGGAAAGAATCAGAGGGAAAGCATATCATAAGTAGAAGTATGAATCCTGCATGTAATAAGTTTTCAAATTAAAGAATAAATGGGCATTGCACACAAAGAAGGAGAATATGGAAACTGTTTAGAACACATCAAAAAAGTTTTCATGTAGAATGTCACAGAAGTACCCAGATTTATACTAATAGGTAGTATGAAACACAACGCTTTATAGAATGAAATGAAAAAATATGAGAAAAATGCATTTGACAGGATAATTTAAAGTAAGTTATTTTCAGAAGTCTACTAGTAACAAGATGACTATCAATTGTATCCTTTTTTAGGGCAGCTTTCTACAGATGAGGTACCACTTGAAAAGAGATCAGGGTTTAAAGCAAAAGAAAATTAATGATGGGTGCACTTCAAGCCTTCTTTAGCCATTATTCTGAGTACTTACTTCAAGTACTACTTGCCAAGCGATTCTGCCTCCATATTTCATGCACCAAATAGTATTTCCCAAAATATAGTAATAAAAGATTGAAAGAAAAAAACCATTGAGCATACATGTAGTTGGATTCCTATGCTATCAAATTTTATGTGGAAGGCTTCTTTTTCACAGTGCATTTGTTTATATGCAACATATGAACTCAACAGAAGGGGGTAACTGATTGGCACTGATGGCTACTCAATTGTCCCTATATTCCATTTTTCCCCATGTGTTTAAATACTTAAAGAACACCTGATGACTTTTTTCCAGGTGGGCGAAACATATAATTCTTAACCTTCAGTCAGCTTCTGAACTGGCTACTACAGTTTATTTTCTGATTCAGTTTTAGCATCCCCATTAATAAAAGGAGTCTCATCCACCAGAGCTTAATTGCATCCTCTCTTTCATCTTGGCAGGCTTAACTGTGGGATATTTGAACAGTGTTTAGTATATTTCAGATGTGTTTAAGCAGCTTCTGTTTGTACAAAAGTGTGAGGCAATCTCATTTTGAAGAATTTTAAGCTTTCCAGTTATTATATATAACTACTCTAGAGATACCTTAATTGCCAATCAGAAAGACAAGTATTTCAATTGACTATGACTCTTTAGAGCATGATTTCAATGAGATGCCTTTTTTCCTTCATGAGCTTTTTTATGAATATATTCTGTAACATCAAATGTGATTATTCTTAATTATCAGAATTCATATTATTTTATAGTGACTAATAAAGAACAAGAAAAAATATATGTTGCATTTAGCAGAATAAAAATGCTTGTCTTTAATCCAGAAACATTTTGTTTTTTTAAAAAAGGCTAAAACGCAAGGTCATATAAAAATTCGGTAAGGAAAAATTAATCCATTCTGACATCTTTTTTTATAAAACTTTAAGCAAAGGGATACAGTTTAAGCAAGATGTAAAGAGAAAATGATTTTCACCAGTGTCTGAATCATAAATCACTTTCATGGCAAATTATCGTAACTTATCTGTGGCCATGATTGGAGCACTGTGAGTCATACATCATTGCAAAACGAATGACACTGGTCGAACCAGTTTAAACTTCAATCAGCAAATGTTCAAGTCCTGAATATGTTCATGTCCTGTATTTTTGCTTCACAATTGTCTTTGTGCTCTTTTAACTAATAAAACTGACAGACACCTCTTTCCTTTTGATTTTTGCAAAGATGTTACTTATCTTCAAATTTAATTTCCTGAACTGCGGCTGCTGTTCCAGACCTGTTTATCTACAAGAACATTTGTCCCATCTTGTTTTTCAAAAAAATGTTAGTCAGAACAAGGTTCAGTTTTTTTTCAGTTTAGCCTAACCTGATAGTTGTTATGATTAAGGCTTAAAAAATGTACATTCCTGCTATATTTTATCACTCTGTTAAGATGATCAAAGTGTATGGATTAAACTACTGCTGGAAATCCTAGAATCATGGTATGAACTTATCATTGATTTATAACATACATCTTTAACATAATCTAATGAAAATGGTGTATTTTATTTTTCATTTTATAGGTGAAAGGCAGAAAGACATTATTTTGCCCAAGATTTGCATTTCTAGAATGTTTAATTTAACATTTGCTCTGTGTGATATGACCTTGGCAGCTACATCTTGGTCTGCTGCTGTGCCATAGCAGAGTTGCCAAATATATAGTCACTTGAAAATTGCTAAGCCTCAATATAAAATACTTACAATGATGTAGTAACAATAAAAAGGCTAATTCTTTAAAGGTAGATTAAATTTAGACAATTTTTCTTATAGCCTTTGTTTTAGGAAGGAGGCCAGCTTTGGTGCTTCCTAAACTTTGATGCCTGAGGCCAGGGCTTATTAGACATTAAACTAAAGCCAGATCTGGATATTACTACTATAATAATTCAAAGAGAAGTGTTTTTACATCTCTGATAGTGACTAGATCATCTGAAAGCAGCAAGGGGAAATAATAGGCAGAAGGAAAAAAACACTGTGTTTCTTTAAAATATGGAAAGTTTACATCATGTCAGATATTAATCTTTTGTCCTTGTTTGGGTTCATACTATGTTTTAATGAACTATTCTGCTGAATGTTTTTCTCTTTGATTCTAAGGTTTGGGTATTTGGTACTGTTGCACTGCCTCAAACACAGCCAATGTGCAACTGAGATCCTCATAGACTTGTAACTCTTTGAGCAGGTGTCAGTCAGGCTAGGAAGGCTTTTCCACAGCTTCATGTTGCACATCAGTTGCACTTTCCCAGAGTAGGAGGCTCAGTTCACAGTCATTCATGGCTTGGTTATCTTCTGGATGGACTACTGATAAGATTTCTGGAAGATTCAGCTGCTGCAAAATGTGATATGCAAGCAATTATATGTGTCCCTAGAATGGCACATGTTACGCCTCTGCTCCACAAACTTCATTTGTTGCCAATTTCATCCAGTTTGCATCTGGATCCAATTCAAGAGGCTGTTTTTGACCTTTAAAGCCTTAATGGCATGGGACCAGGTTATTTGAGAAACTGTGTGCACTTAATTACAACTGTCTGTCATCAGGTCTGAAGACAAGGTATGTTGTGAAAGAGTCCCATCTAATGAGACGCAGGAGACAGCATGGCACCGATCCTGTGGAACATGATCCAAGGTGAGATTGGCCTCATCCTTGATATCCTTCCAAAATATTGCTGGGGTTCACAAGAAATGTGATCTGAGTTCACTGAAGTGCTTTAACATCATCTTTTCTCTATCATCTTGTAATTAATAATATTCCTTGATTTTTTTTAAACTGTACTTGTTTGAATATTTGAATTTTACAATTGTTTTTACTGTGTGCCACCTAGAGTCACTTTTTTGTGAGATAGGAAGCTAGGTAAATATAAATAAAGAAAATAACAAAGGCGTTTTCAAATGATGAGCTCTAGTTTAACATTATTGCAAATAATTAGTTTAATAATTGCCAGTATAATATTCTCCAACACATCTAAGTTTTATTTCTCTTATACAGACTCCAAGAATATGTTTATGTCTCTGTTAATTATATTTTTCCTGCCATATCTGAGACACATAATGTAATAAAATACTTTTCTAACAGAAGAGCACAAATGTATTAACTTTCGTTTTCTCACATACATACACAACACAGTCCAGAGGATAAAATGAACTTGTTCATCAAATTATAAAAAAAAATCTAAAAATAATCATGTAGATAAACCTGCTTTTTCTGAAGGAAGTAATTTATCTAAGATTAAGGGGGGAATTCTGGTTTGTTTTACTATTAGAAGTACAACATTTTAAATATTAACAACTAAGCTAGACTGCAGAAAGGTTTGCAGCAATATCTCTGCTTGATCCCTCAAAATATCCTCCAGGGATTTCACAAAGATAGAATGAAATGTACGTTAAGACATTTATTGTAACACTGCTATTTGTCATTAAACAAGTAAGATTTTGTATGATTTAAAATAAATTGATCAGCAGCACTCCACTTAACCATGAAGCTTAGTAGGTGACCTTGGGCCAATCACTATTTCTCAGCCTAACCCAGTTTACAAGCTTGTTGTGAGAATAAAATTAGAGTGAGGAGCAGTATATATGTCACTTTGAGTACATGGAAAAGAGGCAAAATACATACACAACAATGAAGCACAGTGCGTTGTTTTGCTTAGTTCATTGAGCAAATTGAATGTAAGAAAGCTTGCTTTCCTTATTTGTTTACTGTGGAACTAAATCAGGCTATCCAGAAATTTTGGGGTTCAAAATCCTATTTGTCTTGTCTATCTGGTCAGAATTATAAGACTACAAGTCCAGCTAATATTTAGAATGATTAAAGTTCTCTACTCAAAACAGAGAGACAGAGAGAGACAGAATCGCCAAGTTCAATCCTTCTTTCTTTTCTGATACATAACTAAAACAAAATACAAGGTATAATATGTCATTCTAAACTTTTCTACGTAATAAGGAGAAATAAAGGCAGAGATGTTCTAAACATGATGACTAGGAATAGGCAGTATGGAAGCCATTGGGTGGTTTGGACTACACTTCTCATCATCCCCTAACTACTGGTCACATTTATTGGTGTTGATGAGAGATATAGTCCAAATTATCTGGTGTAACCAAGTTGCCTGTCAGTTCATTGTATAACAGCAGACAGGAGGAGGTAAACTAAGCCTAGTTTTCCTAGAAGAAATCACATCTTCAGAATTTTCAGAAACTTCTGCCACTTCTGAATATGTTATTCACTGCTGAATAATGTTTGAATATGTTTGAAATGATTCATTATAGCTATTTTTTAAAGAAAAAGGCTGCAAACGAAGAACATTGTTTTGTTCTTCGTTTACAAGCCTAAAATAGGCAATAAGCCATCAGGATAAGTTTTCAGTTCTCAGGCTAAAATTATGTTGCAAGCCAGCTCCTCTCAGATAAATCAAGATAACTCTCAAAATAGGCAGCAAAAGTAAACAATGTATGCTGCAGCAAGATTTTTCTTCACATTAGCTTTTCAATGTGAAAAGAACTCAATAGATGCTTTGGTTTACAGTGCAATAAATGGGCATGATACTTGGAAAACAGAGAGATAAAGAACAAGTTACATGCAAAATCTAAAATAAATTGAAAATTTCAAAAGTTTTGAAATATGTTGTAGATAAATGTTGAGCCTGCACATAAGTTTCTGCACATACATGGTATTATAACATGCAAATCAATATGGCCCTTCTTATGTAGGATTTAAATTTTAGAAGATAACAAAGGATGAACAAAGAGAATATATTAATTCATATAAAATCAAAATATAAAAAGAACAATTTACAACAAAGCAAAGAAATTTATTAATGTATGTTAAATTTTTCCTATCCTGTTTTCCCATTGGAACAACCCATTAATTTCAGTGGAATCAGTATGAACCAACAAAATAATGAATGCTATTAACATTCCAAAACAAAGCAAAAACTAAGTTAAATAAAGCACACTTAATATGGACTATCTAAAATCAGATAAATATTTCATCAGATAAAAATTTTGAGTAAAATGATTAAAAATATGAATAAGTTTTTCTGCATTTCTATCTCCTTTCCAATACCCATGAAGAAAAAAGGATTTCCCTTAATAACTATGTCAGATTTTTGTTTGATAATTGGCTGTATTTCAGATAAGGATGAAAGCATAGATTACAAACTACAGCAATTTCCTTTACAACATGTGCTGTACTCAATAGAACTTTAAGATCTGTATCTATCTTTTGTGAGCTAGGATCATAATATAGAAGCCCAGGCTAAGCAACCAAATGCATCCAACATCTTGTCTTTGTTGTTTCTCCAATACAGACAGGGATCTTTTCATAGGCCTATTTGAATAAACTCTGTGCCTCTGGAATCTAAGAAATCAACAGAGATGATGATGATAATGATGATGATTTAAACTTGTATGCTATCCTACTCTCCATTAATCTGGGTGCCTCATGATCATCAAGGCTCATCCTCCTCAAAAACCCACTACATTCTTCAATGTGATGAGGGGGTGAATTACATGTATGAAATAATATCCCATGT
>JANHZU010009423.1:0-11243 GCA_032468055.1 Acrochordus granulatus | reverse complement strand
AAAGTAATTAAAAATGAAGCTAAAAGCTTCAGAATTCAGACAAGCATCTGCCAAACAACACTCTAGATTTAACAGTTGTTGATAAGAAAGACAAAAAAAGTCTGGACATTGCAATACCTAGAGACAGCAGAACAGAAAAGAAAGAACTGGAGAAAATAACAAAATAGAAGTAGAATGATTGTGCAAAAGAAAACTAATATAATACCAATAGTAATCGGCACCTTGAGTGTAATCCCACAACACCTGGAGTACAACTTGAATGCCATCAGCATTAACAAAATCACTATCAGTCAATTGCAAAAGGCAACTTTACTTGGAACAGCTTACATCCTACAACAGTACCTTTAACACCATAAAACAAAAACATCTACCAATCCCAGGTCCTTGGGAAGGACTTGATAGGTAGATAAAAATGAAAAATCCAGTCTAAACATCTGATTGACTATGAGACCAACCATAATAATGGATTGTTTTGGTTCTACAGTTAGCTTGACCAAAATTAACCCTAATTTGTTTCTACATTGTTAAATGATACCAAATCTATTGAAAAGCTGGAACTTGCTCTATTTTATTATTTCAATTTGCCATTGATGTTTGTGGCAACTAGGTCTTTTAAGGAAAACCATAATTTTGATTATGGTTAGAGTGACTAACTGCAAGTCCTCCTCCACTAAAGGTCTGAGGCCCACCTGCATAAGGGGAAAAAATAACCTGCTGCATAATCAGTGTACAGTAGTACTGTCAAACAACTATCACTAAGCAAAAGTCTCCAATACAGTGGCCAGCTCTATCACATCTAACTTCAGCAACTGTATTTTCATAGAGTACCTAAATTAAAAAGAGTAGCCACTAGTTAATGGATGTGAGAAATAGCTTCCAACAGGGCCTATTCCTTTGGGTAAAATCAAAGCCAATTTTAAGTAAGTGAAAGCAATGTGTAAGGGATGATCCTGCCCTCATGTGCATTTATTAGAAAGTATAAGATGGCACACTGATTCACTATGAATCTGCTCTCCCTAAATACTGCATTCTCATGAGTTAGGTAGTTTCTCCTGATCTAGCCAATCTAATAACTTAATAAAAATCTTCTTGATATATTGATAAAAGGTCAATTTGTTGACCTAATTGAAAAGACTGTTCAATTATATGGAAGGTAGCTGTGGCAATTCTGTATACTGATTTTAGAAGGCTGATTTAGGATTGTTCTGGGGAGTTTCAAATATAGCATTCAATTTTACAGATTCCAAGCCGTTTGAAAGTCAATGAAAGCTTGAAAATGAACTTGAAGGCGACACAAGTCAAATTCAACAACTATTCTCGACCTCTGCCAATAAAAATTGAAAATCATGAACTGGAGAAGATCAATAAACTTTCAGGCATTTTGCAAACAGTGGGTATTTACAGCCAGAGCAGCATCCTGTGGTTATTTGCACATTTCACAGCCAATCTTCAACAAGTAAAGTAAATGCGAAGCCAGCAGAAAAATCACAAGTCATGGTCACTTGAGGTCTTGCTTAACAATCCATGGTAACTTGCTTAACAACTGAATGGGAAGAGATTAAGTACATCAGACTCACATGATGTTTTGCTTAGTAATCGAGTTGTTTATTGTTAAACAAGGAATATCTATATGTGTGTGCGCTTGCATACACAGTACTGTGCAAAAGTATTAGGCCAGCACCCACTTTGTTTTAGCAAAGTTTTAATGACCATCCATAATTATTTTTTGCTCTCTGTATTAAGATTCAAACAGAAAATGTGTACATAAAATTTAAACAAATGCAATTTCAGAATAATTTTTTTTTCAGGCAAAAGTCAGTATTAAATAAAAAAGATAAAGGTTTCCCTTTTCAGTCATGACCACCTCTAGGGGGCAGTGCTCATCTCTGTTTCATAGCCAAAAAGTCAACATTGTCTGAAGATGCTTTTGTGGTCATGTGGCCAGCATGACTATACAACAAGGTGCACAGAATGCTGTTACCTTCCCAACAATTTAGATAGTACCTATTTATCTACTTGCATTTTTCATGCTTTTGAACTGCTAGGTTGGCAGGAGCTGGGGCGAATAACAGGAGCTCACCCCATTACATGGCAGCACCTGGTTCTCGAACTTGGGCTGCCAACCTTCTGGCCAAGAAGTCCAGTATCTTAACCACTAGGCCACTGCACCCTATCTCAGTATTAAATACTTGCCACTTTAGCCTATGGAAGTTGTTTTTAATATTTTTTTCTGTTTTTGAAAACTGCAACAAATTTCCTGTATTTTCTGGTTGTATTCTAATAAAGAGACAGAGACATAATTATATATGGTCATTATACCATTGCTAAAATAATAAATTTAATGGTGGCCTAAGACTTTTGCATAGTACTATACACACACACACACATACACAGACTACATCACCAGGAAATCTGTCCCAAAGACAGATTTGAACAACATGAGTAACAAATGTATTGTACCCTATAGTATAACTGTAATGAAGGTCAGTTATATTATAATATGCCAGTACTACAGTCAATTGGAGAGATCATTGGATTATACTATTCCAAATTCTAATCTATCCAGAAGAATATAATAACAGATCTTACCAATAATTGCTAAACAGTCAAAATGTAATATCAGAACCACAATCCCAAACCCTCTTTTGACCACATCCCAAAGGATAATCAGGGTGGTAACTTTTCCCAAAGCCATTCTTAATGTCCAATATAAAGGTTCTAAAATTGAATGGAAATCTAGATTTAACCTATCTTGCTTTATTTCCCCTAGCTAATATACTGTATATGCAAGGAGCTGCATAAACTCTCCAAAGAAGAAAACTGTGTGGTAGTCTATGAATAATCAAGACCATCTCATCTTGTCATCCCAAGATCAATCAGGATTTTAACAGGAGAGCCAGCCACAACAGTAGAATCTTCTGCTGCAATTGTGGGAGTTTGGTGACCATTTCAACTATTTCCCTCTAAATATGATGACCATCCACTTCCTGTCAGTCTTACAGAGAGATATTATTTAAAATCTACATGTTAAAGAAAAGCTGAGCTAACCATAAGAATGGAGAAAATGAGATATGTGATTTTTGAGTTGTTTGAATCTCTGGTGACTTTGAAACCTAAAAGAAGCAAAACTCAGGGAAATTATCAGTTCCATAGGGGAAAAATATATCTGTATCTTCTGGAATTACCTTAGTGGCTCCACCTGACCCTCCCAAAGGTCAAGAGCTTTGACAAATCAGTTTGCAATCAGGTCATATCTGCTGTCAGATCTTGACCGTGTGACCTTACCCTCTTCCTCTGCACAAACAGTTTGCATGTGATTAATGGGACCAATTTCATGGCAAAAGTAATGAAGTCTAAAAATACTAAAGATGCAGTAGTAAATCTAACCCTCAGTAATCCAATATCCTACAAGGCTGCATATGGAGCACTTGTTCAACAGAAACAAGTATGTCATCCTTTGTGTTGTTTACAGATGAAAACGGAGTCAGCTATGAATGGCAGAAATGCTTAAAACAAAAAGAAAATTCAGGATACCCAATAATCCTCCATTCTCCAAAGGACTTAACTGCCAAAAGTCTGTCTTATCAATGTAGGAAAGCCAAGGAAGCTTACTCCTACATGTCACTGTCTCTTACCAATCAAAAGCAGTTGTGCTTGGCTGGATTAAGGTAAAGCCATGCATAAACCCCTGGAGACTGGCTATCAAACAAACCTTTAGACAGCATGGAGACAGCCAAGACAGATCTGATACAAAAGGCAGATCTGTGCAACTTGTAGCAGTTCATGCAAACTAATCATACCTTGACATGGCAGTAGACACTCACGTGTAGATTTTTCACTCAAGAGAAAAGATAGGCCCCAAAGTGACCCCTCCTCCAGAAACTTTACTCTGTATTGCTCTAGTTAAAATTCATTGTTCCCATTCCACTAACCTCCTTATTATGGCTGACACTACCTTCATATAACATCTTTCTTTGACATGTCTGCACATCCAACTTAGACACAGAGGTTCAATCAACAGTGCAAACAAAGGAGTATGGATCTTTTCTCCAAGTAGATATTTCAAGATGGGGCTCTGTGATCTTATTTAATGGATTTTAAAAGGCCGCCATTGCCTTCCATTATAGCACTCCTTTTACTTCCAATTTCTTCCCCTTAATACACAGTTATTAAGGAGGAAAAGATAAAATAGCTAAGGAATCTCTTGACAACAGGATTAAGCATTTGCTTTTGTTTAATGGCTTGTTTGTGAGACTTCTGGAATCTCCTTTGGGAGCTAAAAATCTTTAAAGAGAGATGAAGATGCATAGCAGAAACATCAATAAACATGGTAGGCCTTCCAGACAATAAAGTAGTTGTAGTAGTATAGCAATATGACATTGCCAGTCACCAACCAGGGTTTGGCATCATGGCTTATACAGTATTTGTAAAGTGCTTTTGAATGAGGAAATGCCATTAAATGTCATTTTAGAAAAAGCCACATATTGCTGCCTTGTACTTCAAGGCCTGATATTGCTTCCATTGCAGAAAATCCTTGTGATGCCTGACCTCACAGCTCCAAGGCTCCTACTGATTTTATTTCCTAGTATAATCAGGAAAAAGTACACAAATGCAAAACATACTGGTACTCTAAATGTACAATTATTAGGAGCTTGGATGGCAATGGAGTTTGCTGCCATTATCAGTTGAGAAAAGTTTTGAAATTTTCAATGTATTTGTTGTATTTTTTAAAATAATCAATCTCCCATCACATAGAGTATTTCAAATGTCTCCAAGACTTTTTGGAAAACTATGAATAAATGTTCATAAAGACACAGAAATACATAGAGTATGGGGAATGGGGAATGGGGAATGGCAGCAATATATTTTCTTTTTGTAAATGGAGGAAATTATTTTATTTGAACACAGAGCAGAACCTGGGGAAAGAACAAGGCATTGAATTACTGGCCACTTGAAATGATAGCAAATAAGCATTCATGAATGGACAGTCTAAATTCACACACATAAAGATATGACAGTGCTGATTTGGTCATGATTTAATCCTGAGATCTAAATTAATCTGCAAACAGTCAAAGCAGTCCAGAAAAGACAGATTTGGTACATTTTATCTGGGTTTAGCGCTACTGAGAAAGGAAAAGTCCACTTATATGGAAGATCTCGTTATGCTCAAGATAATGTGACTGATTCCATTACTGCCTTTTACTAAACTGGTTTTGTGTATTTTTGAAGTGCTACAAAAAGGAAAGCAAAAATAAAACTAGAAAAATCTGTAAACTAACCCAAGTACTTTATACACATATTTTGCCTTTGAGCACATGTTTTTCTGTCAAGAATAACAAACTGGGCTGATATTATGGCAGGGTAGAGAGGGTTTTAGCTTTTGCCCAATGCCTGCAATCCTGTTCTGAACCAGTATTTGAATTAGGAAAACAATCTCTGCTGAGCCTCTTTCTTTATGGAGGTAGAGTTGGGGAATTAAAAAATTCTCCATTCCATATCTTGCCTCTGTTTTATCTCTATCTCATACAGTTCTGATTTGTATTATGCACGAAGCAACCATTTATTTAAACATGATCTAATGAATTATAATAAATTATGGTATACAAATGCAATAGAACACTATGCCAAAATCAAATAAATAATCAAATATATCAAATATGAATTATTTGTCATATAAATGACAAGATATGATTTCCAAAGGATTAGATGGAACAAATTCAAGTATCTCCAAAAAATATGAACCATTTTTTGGTTTCTGGTTGGAGTTTTATGGTGGACTAGACATTTCCAAAGTAGCAGAGATGGCACTGTGACAATGAATGGCAGCCAGCAATGATTTCTGGCTGGCAAAACTATTTCCAAATAAAGGAGAAAGTGAGTGATCACCACCTGCACCCTAGAGAAACAGCATTCCTGGACACAATGCACCATTTTTAAAGGACACTTTCAACCAAACCCCCACTTTCTTCAACAGTTTTAGATACAATCAGTTTCATACAGTTGAAAACAGCTCTTTGAAAATAATAGGGCAAGAAAACAGCCTCTGGAGGAATTAGACTTTCTTCCAATTACAAAAAATAAAGCAAAGAGGAAATATTACTTTTAAAAGATTTTAAAAAACAGTAAAGAGCTTAATAATATTTTGACTAAGAAAGTTAAGAGAACACAAGCTCTTATCTGTACAGCTCTGCCCTTGATGGCAATTCTCTCCTTCCCCAATACAATGACATACACACATACAGAGACAAATTGCCAGTGCAATCAAGCTGACTAGAACTGTTTTTGCAATGCAAATTAAGATTGCTAGAAACCCAATATGGATTGGGATTGTAGCATGGAGAAAGATGCACAGTTTGACTATGAAATGTCCTGAAAATATCTAACGCAAACAAACAATACTTCGAAATGGCACATTTCCATTGTAGTTGTAATAATTTTAAATTCAAAAGAATTATATTATAATTTTATAAAAACCCATATGAACTATTTAAAAAAAAACCTATTCACACTTCACAGTTTAGGAAAATATAACAAGCCACAGAAAGGAGAAACACACAGATATTCAAGTCTAAAACGATTGTATAAATAATTGATTACAGAAGCAAAATAATTTCCTAGAAAGAGAAAGGCCTGGATATCTAATATTCGGATTATAAACCTTTGGGAAAGAAGAGATTGAATAGCTGGAAGCTAATATATTTCTTCCCAGGTATTTGGCACAATATGTTTGGCACAATACCATAAGCCAGTCAATACCTGTGGTGTACATTCATTCCTTTGGTTTCACTAACATTTCTGACCAAACAGCTGTATAAGGTTTGTATGTTGTCTCAAAACTCCGCAAAACCAGCATACACAATACTGGAACAGAGGAAAGGTGTCAGTGGTCTTATTGTATCTCCTGTCTGTATTAACAAAGTGCACAGCAACAAGAAGCCAAAGAAATGTATTTTAGACTAGTAGTTACTTCTGAAATGCAAAAGAGCAACAAAATGGAATGCCTCTTTGCCAAAATGTATTGCCTCCTGTAAATTTCAGATGTATTCAAATACTTTTAACCTAAAAATCATCATAGACAGAATGTGTACTTGCTATCACTTTGATAGAACATCGCATATAAACTCTCTAAACTCTGTCACATGCTTGACATGCAGTTCACTATACAGGTGAGAAGTAAATTTAAAATTAGCAGTAATCACACATTAAACTAACCTCAATGACTATGATACTGCCACTGCACAATCTATAGTAATTGCATTCATACAGTTTCTGAGCTATGAAGTAATCAAATCTGCAACGTTACACCTCTATCTCCTTTGCCTTCTATAGTTATCCTAATCCCCCACTTGACTGTTTTTCCACGAACATACTTCTTGGCAGACAATAAAGCAAGCAATGGGATTGTATTCTGTACTGGCAAGGTCACATTGGCCTGTTTAACTCTTGCTATAATCCTTGTATTATTTCTTTTGGAAGTGATTGTTACCATATCTCTCGGCACTATTTTGGAGACATTTTGAAAAATCTGAATTCCAAATCTATTTTCTTTCATTGTTTTGCACAGCTGAGTCTTTATCATCTATCTGTATTATGTCAGTCTGTGTTCTGAAAACTCTGTCACCATAGTTATTTATTCCAAACCAGATTGCAGAACGGGAATTCAGCCAAGTACAGCATTGGTCTAACTATCCAAGTAATTAATTCAACCCACACAGAGTTCTTGAAGGCTGTTGTGCTGTGTTTTTAAAAAGAACACCATAAAAGCAGTATTTGCTCCTCAATGAAACTCAGCAAATAAATATATTGTTATTAATAAAACCTGATTTATTTATTCTTAAAAGTTAGAGAGTTTTATCTGCTGTTACTAAAGTCTTCAGTATTGCTGTCTGGGAATTCCAAAAGCTATTGTCCACACATATTTAGAGCATGCCAACTGTAGGATATTGTATATATAAGTGAAGTCCGCTCCCCAAAAAAAACCTGTAATGGAGCATAGGAAGCAAGAAGATTTTCCACTGTTCTCTCTCCCTCAGTTCTTCAATTAAGTTCCTATATCCATTGTTTATCCACCTACTGCATTGTTGTAGAAGGTATATTTACTGCCATTATCAAAACACAGCTTTTTTGTCTAAAAAGAAATAAAAGAATATGTTCCAGCTTGTATTTCTCCATTCCACTTACCCGATTTTAACTTAATTATGTCTAATGATGCAGGAATGAAGAACTTGGAATAGACTAGTTTGAATCTTTCTTCTTTTTGCTCTAAAAGACTCTCATAAATTTGGATCTGTTTTTTTCTCCCCCATTTCAAGGGGCCTAAGGGAATCTTGCCTTTTCTTATAACTGTTCTTTCAAAAAGAGTGGTACATGAGTAAATGCAAAAATTTCTATTAGATATGTATTGGTTTGTTTTTGCATTATATCATCTTTTAAGCATAACACTATGTCCATCCCTTTCAATCCAAAACAATTCTTTACAGCTCATATAAAAATGCAAGTGCTTTATAAAAATTAAAGAGACAGTAAAAGATGATAAATCAGAGGATGATTCTGGAAAATTTCTGTCTTTATAAATTAATGGAAAACCAATAACCAGATCGCCATAGGAAGTTAATGACACAATATCAGCACTGCAACAGAAATGCAGTGCTTCCTTGTATCAGCCATCTGAACCTTCTAAAATTTGGGGGTTTGCAACAACTCTCCCTGTTAGATTCAATTGGCTGGAAAAGGTGGTCCTGAAGGTCTCCAGTTGCCAAGTTATGAAGAGTTTTCACCCATCAAGGAGTACATCTGGTGGTGCAGATGACCCAGTGTATCAGTTGCAATTTGACATAGTTCAGCTTCTCATATGGACTCTGATAGGCTCCAGGCACTGGGAAAGAGAATCAACATTTCCCCCACACTCCAGAGTGGCAATGTACAGTGGGGTATCATCAGCATATTTATGATACTGCACCCTAAATTTGAATGATCCCAACCAGTACCTCCATACAGAGATTGAAACATGGGGGAAACAAGATTAACCCCTTCAGCACCCTGCAAATCAGGAACCACTAAGCTGACCTTTCTTCTCCCATCAACATAGATTCGAATCACCACAAGGGATGAGCAGACCATTGCAAAACAATGCCTCCAACCCCAATTGTCACAGATGGGCCAAAAGGGCTAGGGTGGATACCCTTTGATACCATGGTCAATGGTATCAAAAGCCACTGAGAGATCTAACAAGACCATGAGTGACACACTTCCAGCACAAGATCTTGACACACGTTATCTAGGAAAGAGACTAATGCCCTCTCTATTCCAGAACCATGTTTCAACCTTGATTCTATCTAAGATGTCAGAGCTTCCATTACTGACAATGGAAGATGGAACTAATCACGAAAATAGGATTTTCTCCTGATGAGTTAGAGATGGCTGTCAGAAGAGAATATAAAAGAATCAAAAGCTGCAGTCAGGCTGAACATGTTTTTATGCAATGAGAAATATTATCAGACTAAGGACTGGTTATACTGACCAGGCTGGCTATTGAGAACTTCTAGACCTACATAGTACTGCACTTGTCTGTCTATATATATATATACACCTAAATCTATTTTTAGATAGACTATAAAGGCTTCTTTTTGGACTGGGCCTTGACAGAATATCAATATTGATGGAGTTACTAGCCGCCGAGGGTCTTTGGATTTCGGCGGCATCTAAATTTAATAAATAAATAAATACTGTTCAGTTCTTATTCAGAGCAGTTGCACACAGAGAATTTTAGCTCTATCTCTTTTTCCATCCACAATCATCAATGGGAATTTCTGCTTGCCTTCACTGGACTAAACTGCCCAGGAATACAGGAAAATTCCTGCACTTTTCTGTTTGACAGGAATGCATCCTTTAAATAACTGCCACTCATTTGTAATACAAAAATTCCCTGTCCTGTGTCCTCATGAAAACTCAAAAACCTATCTTGCCTACATCATCTTCTTGTGAACTTTCACTCATCTCTTTGACATAGACCAGCTTCTTACAAAATCTATAAATCACATTCATAGGTAATCTAACAGCAGCTCTCTGCTGTTTTTCCTCCCGCCATCTGAGCCACCTTCTCGGCGAACAGAATGGGTTTGCATGAAAAACAGTTTTCTCCATCTGCTTTGGTTCTGATTCATGGCTATCTTAGGTAATGTCTCTTTCATTACAACGGAGAGACTCTGGCCATGAGAGATTATGGCAAGAAGACATTACATTGCATAAATAAAGGGATTTATTTACAGGTATAAATCAAGGCATAAATTTTGAAACACACCACAGGGAAAACAGAAGGAGCATAATTAAGTGGGAAGATTCTAGGCCAAAATTTTCATAAAAATAACTCTTTCAAAACATAGCAAACATTGTTTTAGACTCGCACTGGACCCGTCCCCAGCTTTAAGCTTCTATCATGACTCATTTCCAAAGATTGGCAAGTAACAGTTTCCTTTGCTAACAACTGGCTGACAAACATGGCTAAAACTGAACAGATGTACTTTGACTGACTGAGTTGCTTTAGTTCTAAGGCCGAAGTAGAAGGGGGTGCAGTTCCTCAAAAGCTACTGTGCATCAAATGTTTTGTGGCTGAGAAAACTTTTTTTCGACCAGACACAAATAGGATGCTCAGCTCTATGCATACTAGGACAGCATTCATAAATAATTGCAAGAGAAACATCTAGTCAGAATATTGCTCACAAGATTTATGCTTTGTTTGGAAAGGTATACCTGCATATTTCTGTAAAATCCGCATCATGACCATGTCTGAGCTATGCTTTCAAACAATAAAGAAGTCTCCTCTTACTGTAAATACTTTAGTTGATCATCTTCTATTGGACAGAAAAAAATGGAAAAAGTTTGAAGGAAACTCAAGAAATCCATTAAGAATAGTTTTTAAAAAACCTTTAACCTAGTTTGAAAATAATATTAGGAAAAAGATTAAGATGAAAATGACAGAAAAAAGGGGGAAAGGTATAATTGTATTTTTTTTCTTCTTTTCTGTCTCTTCTTATTTTGTTTTCTATCCCTTTTGTTTTGTTTTGCTACAATGAAAACTCAGGAAAATGCATAAAGAAAAGTAATTGCTTAATAACCTCCTGGATGATAAGATTTAGTCAGTATTTAACATCTGGAGTCTTCTTCTTCCAGCTGCTCCCGTCAGGGGTCGCCACAGCGAATCTTCTGTTTCCATCTTCCTTGGTCTTCAGCATCCTCCTCAGTCA
>JANHZU010009422.1:249930-262390 GCA_032468055.1 Acrochordus granulatus | reverse complement strand
AGGCCGGCCTCCCGGGGCCGCCTGCAAAAGGCGGCGGCGGCGGCGGCGGCGCCTTCCCGCCAGCGCCAGCAGCGGAGTCCCCTCGCTCCTTTCCCTCGGGCTCCCACGGGCGCTGACGCGTGCGTGCGCGCGTACACGCGCGAGAAGGGACTTCGGGGCTACGTACTGACCTTAGCCGCTCTGCCGCCCGGTGGCCTGGCCGTCCCACCCCCGACGGCCGGGCTCGCACGAAGCGTCCGGCGCGCTTCAGTTCCCGGCGGACGGCGGCGGGGTCGCTCCCGTTCCCGCTGGGGGGCAGGGAAGGTCGTGAGCTGCAGCCTCGTCCGTGCGAGCAGCGGAGAGAGCGCCGGCGGGCTGGGAAGCGGGCGGGCGGCGGCAGCCCAAGCGAGCTGGCGGGCGCTAGGCGGCCTCTCCGGGGTTCAGAGGCGGGACCGAAGAGAGAAAGGGGCGGGACGCGCAGCGACGGCTCTGGAAAAGGAGAAAGAGGAACTCGGCCCGGACGAAATAGCTGGCTCGCGGCAGCCGCTCTCCCCTCCGCGCGTCCGAATGGCCCCCGGAGCCTTCCGGGACGAAGCTCCTCCCTCCGGCCCGGGGAGCCCCAGCCGGCGGCGCCCCTCTTTTTCCAGCCGCCTGACAGAATCGCGCGGGGGGAGGGAGAGGGGAGGGAACAGCTGGCAAGCCCACCTGTCTCCGTTCTGGAAAGCCGCGGAAGGCGAGGCCGCGCCCGGCTTCGGTGCCGCGCCGACGGAGGCGTCCAAATGAAGCGGCGGAACCCCGAGATGTTTGACTGGACGCTGCCACCTCTGCTGGCAAGCGGGGGTGGGAGGTGGAACGTCCCGCCCGGGCGGTGCTTTAGCTAAAAAAGTTACGCCGAAGAGGGAGCGGCGCCGCCCGCTTCCCCGCGCTGCGCCGCTTGCTCTGCTCTGGGGAGCCTCGCCGGGGAAAGCTCCGTTGCGCCGACCAAAGCCATCGGCCTGCGTGTTCCCGTCGCGCTCCGGAATGGTACGGTCCAGCGTGCCGCCACCTCTTGGTCCCCGTTCCCAGGCCGGACCGCGCTCGGAGAGCAGAATTTGGGCGCTGCGCTTTGGAGGCCGCACCCGGCAGCCTCCCCGCCGCGCGGCCCCCGAGCATCCAGCTTTCCGCGAGCAGGGCGGTCGCGCAGCAGGGAGGAAAGCGCCTTCTCCTTTTCTTCGAGCGCTTTTTCTTCTTCGGGGAGCTGTTCAAACATCCGCGGTCAGAAATGGTGTCGCTCACCTGTACTGTACTCCGGCACGGTAAAGTCTGTCTCGGCACTTTGAGCATCGCAGTCTGCGGCCCGGGAGTCGAGCGGTGGCAACTGGGCTGCTTTTCTTGTCGGTTCGAACCATTTTGCTGCTTAGCCAAGAAGCTTCTGCAGACTGTCATCTGCTACAGACAGGCACTCATGTGGTCTAATGTTTCCCACTTCGCCACAAGTCCTTCCAGGGCTTGTAAGAGACAAGTTCTATTGACCACAAGAGAGAACTCAGATACGTGGGGGCTGTATTGCAGTTGTTCTACTTATCGTGATTTAACTTATAAAATAATTTAATAATTATTTTCTTTTATCTTTCTTCAAGGAGAGCAGAATAACTATTGTGGTTGCCTCTCACACGTATAAGCTGTATCTCACAAATAGACCGTGCTGAGCAAGAATGACTTGCTGGAAGTCTGGAACTCCAATTGCTACATTACAATGGGGGCTAACAACAAATGGTTGTAAGTTGAGGACTACCTGTAGCTTTTAATCATGATCAACTTTATTTTGGGTTGGTCAACCCAACTTTGAATTCTGGATAACACATTCTAAAAAGGATTCTGACAATTAAGGATGGGGGACTAGAAATGACCCTGTGAGGAGAGATTGAAGGAATTTGAAGTATTTAGTTTTGAGAAAAGAAGGTAGGTAGGGGAGGGTTAGGATTTGAGACTGGAACCAATTATCCATAAAAGGCTAGACAGCCATCTATTTCAGCAGTTTTGATTCAGATCCTTGTACTAAGTAAGCACAAGGTTAGACTCAATGACATCCTCCAATTTTTAGTAAACTTCAAATGGCCAGGATCACCAAACACAAATCAATTTGGATAAAATCATTACCTGAAAGGGTAGTCAGGGTGAAATAGATGATGTCAGCAAATAGCTCGATCTCTTTTTGCCATTCTAGCCAAACTTTAGCACCTAAGAAGCCAGAATACAGAATTACATAAGTGAAACTGTTTGGTTTATCCAACCAGCATTGGAAGAGAATTCTATGGCATTCACTGAAGCAGCTGCTTGGATAAGCAGCAAAACGTTTCTAACCAAGAAGAAAAGTCCAGTTGCCATGACTCAGCCTCCCAGACAAGGAAGGAAGGAACCAGGAGGCTGTGAGTTTAGTCCTGATTTAGTCATGAAAGCAGCTGGGTGATTTTGGACCAGTTGCTTACTCTCGGTGGGGAAAATGGAAGGAGTATTAGATATGTTCGCCTCCTTGAGTTATTCATAAAAATAATAAAATAGTCTTTGATATTACTGATGAATGACAAAGTATGCAACTCTAAACCTGAAAACTGTTTGCTTCTTCCCCCTCGCAAGAAATGCCGGAATTTGCTGCATTAGCAGATCTGGCATTCTAGGTAGAAAGGAATAAATGTACTGATTTAAATTTAAACTCCAATTTAAGGCAAAACATCCCATCCGGGAAGGGAGAAGGCGGAGGCGCCTCACCCGCCAGGCTGGCCAAGGCGGCGCCGGCCCTGCTCCTCAGCGCCCCTCTGTAGACCTCGTCTTTCTGGGCCGAGCGGACTAGGCGAGCCGGCCCGGCTTCCACGGCCAGCGGCATCACGGGGGAAAAAGCGACGCGGAGGCTAAGATCTCTTCCTCAGTTCTGTCAGCGTCGCCGGATTTGGACGTCATCATCTGCCGTCGCGGATCAGGGCTTTTGCGTCATCAACGCGAGAGTGAAGCTTTTCCCCTTGTAGAGCTACAAATGTTAGAGTGATGCACAGAAGCACAACTTCCGTGATTATGAGTCAATATAGTTCACAGGCGAAGAACGGCCTTTCGCCTTCTTCTCATGCAGATCAATTGTACGCCTACCTATTCGGAAACTGATTGACTGATTACGTGCCATCAAGTGTTTGTCGACTTTTAGGGGCCCCATTGGTAGATACATTTCGAAAGACGCCTCCTAATTTCAAATAATTGGGTCTCGCGTTCAAATGACCCAACCGTTATCCTTTAGACACTATAAAGTCCTCATAATGTGTTATCCAATATCCTAATTCCAGAGCGAAAATTGTGGAATGTTAACAAAAATTATTCTGACTTCGGAACCTAATATCTTTATGTCACTTTAAATTTCGTAAATCTATAATACTCGATGACGTAACCGAACACGGCCGCCGTCGGCTTTACGAAAAGTAGGCACTCGTCAGTATATCTAACGAAACGATTCCCTTTATAGCCTGGCTGCCATGGCAACGGCGCGCGGCGCGCTTGCGCACTCACTCGCACATGAGCTCACTTCATTGTCATGGCAACCGTAAAAACTCCCGCCAACTGAGGGCGGGTGAGATTCGGACGTTTGTTTTCGGTTAAGGTGAATAAATTTAGAAAGGAAGGTATTTTAAGAACAACAAGGCGGCGAGGCTTAACCAAAACTGCAGAAATATTTGCTCTCTTCTGCCTGCCAAATTTTTATTTAACTATTGAGTGATTTAGGGCCCGTGAGAATAGAAGCCTGAAGGAGGCTGCCATTTTCACCACTGAATTGAATTATCACGAGGATGGGGCAGGTTGAAGCAAAAAGTCTCGTTTCCCGCCCTGGAAAGTGGAGTTAAGCTTATGCAATGTTTTAAACCAGGTTACTAGCTAACCCTGTTTAGTCAGTACAGCTTTTCTGGGCTTAAGGGTCCTGGGAAACCAAAAAATAGGGTTAATTGGATCAGTTTATGGGCCAGTGTAGTGTAAGAGCTAAAAATGTTGGTTTAGTAGCAGAGAGAGTTGGGTTTTAATTCAGCCTTGGCTATGGAAGGTCATAAAAAGAACTTTTATGGATCTACAGTATTGCTATCTGGCAATCCACCTAGCCTCACAGGTTGTCGTCGGGCTAAAATCCCCAAGAAAGTTACCTTAAATTCATTTATTTATTTGATTTTTATCCCATCTTTGTCAATTTAAATTACTTATAAAGTAATAATCTAATATGCCTTCCTCCTATTTTCTCCACAACAATCTGTGAGGTGGGTTGGGCTGAGAGAAAGTCACCCAGTTGGCTTTCATGCCAAGGCAGGACTAGAACTCAAAGTCTCCTGATTCCTCAACCAGCACCTGAACCACGACACCAAACTGGCTCTCCAACTGGCTCAGGAAAGTCCTAATGAGTGAAAAATATGGGGGTTAATATTAATAGCAATGGTTCAATGTACGGAAATAAAGTTCATCAGAAGCATTTTTTAAATTACAGGATTGTTTATGGAAACATTTTGTTTTCCCCCTGAATTAATTGCACAATTGAGCACCTGACATCTTTTCACAACAGTAATTTAAAAAATGTAAGAAACATTTTTGTTAATTATATATTTTGAGAAACAAATATGTCAGTAACAAAAGCAAATGTGTTTTGTTTCCCTGTGATAAAGGAAACCCACTTGGATGAGTGTCTGAGGAGAAACCTGTTCAGCTGTTGATAAGATTTCTGTTTGTTTTTTTATGAAAAGTCTGTGCCAGCTTGAAGACTGAACTTCAACATATGTGGCGATTTGGACATCTTGATCTGACTGCAAGAACCTGGAAGCCACTAGATGGCAGCAAAGATTTGCAGACCCACATTCTGTTGCAGTCAACAGTTTACCAACTATTCATTGCAAATCATTGTGTTCTTAACTAACAACAATGCATCATCTGCATCCATTTTAATGTGCTTTCAGACTCTCAACTAATACCTTTCTACAACAAGGATTTTGTATACATTTATCCATAAATACATTAGATAACCAAAGAACATAATGCATTCTTGGCTTATAGGTACTCCTTGATTTACAAGCATTTGTTTAGTAATCATTCAAAGTAACAGTGGCATTGAAAAAAAATGACTTATGACTGGTCCTTGCACTTTTGACCATCAAAGTATCTCCACAGACATGGGTTGGAAATTTAGGTGCTGGGCAACTGGCATATATTTATGATAATTGCAGCATCCCAGGGTCATTTGATCATCATTAGCAATCTCCCCAGCTGGCTTCCAACAAGCAAAACCAATGAGGAAAGCCAGGTTTGCTTAATAACTGCATGATTCATTTAACAATTGTAGTAATTTGCTTAACAGCTGTGAAGAAAATAAAATCAGGCACTTAATTGCCTGGCTTAGCAACAGAAATTCTGGTCCCAATTGTAGTCATAACCCCAGGACTACCTGTATTCCCTTATCAATACTGAACTATTCTCTGAGCTTTCCATTTCTTTTCACATATGTTCTATTTTACTTTGATCACATTCACATTTTATCATATTTAGTAAATAGATTTCAGCTCTATATTCATGCAACACCATTCAAACCTATTTGCTTGGGTATACTCCATCACTCTGCATAGAACCTATGGGAACCCAACTAAATGGGTTGCAGAAACCACTCATAGCACAGGTTTTGGAGGGATGTAATTTGGAAAGAAGAAACTTTAAGTAAGGCATGGATCCTGGATTTAGACATTAATCTCAAACCAATCAAGTGATTATATATTTTTTTCTCCTAATTTAGAGATTTTGAGTTTTTCTAATGGAAGCCAGTTTTCTTGACTGGAAAAAAAAATGGTGGTCTGCAGAACTGGCCTATCAATTCCAAATGTGGGCTTCTTTGCATAGCCAAATTAATTATCCTTTCCAGCTGATTCACTGTTTTCAGTTATGTTCTCTTCCTCCTTGTACCTTTTTATCTTGTGAGAGGGGAAAAAAAGCTATTAAATTACTCTTACATACAAGGTGAGAAATTTGACTTTAGGAGGTTTGAAGCAATCCAGGGAAATTTGCAGAAAGCCTAAAACCCCTTTTAAGCATTTAAAAGCTAGATATCTTAACATTTCTGACTGAAGGAAAGTGGAACTGTACCAAGTAAATGCCTTTTAAATAGGATAGCTGAAAATGGCTTACTTCTCTTCAATAAGATATCTGAGTGCATGTCCGTAGATTGCAGGAACAATTGACAAAAGGAAAAACCCTACCAGGCATAACTTGTCCCTGAAGCTTAGAAAAGAATAGACCAAATTGCAGGACTACTCTTGGTAAATAGACTTCCTTAACACTCCCAGGCTTGGATCAGATTTCTTTATGCTTTAGGCTGTAATCCTCAGCATATTTATTAGATGGAAATTAAGTCCCAATTAATGGAGTGGGTTTTTTTCTTCTTCTTATAAAATGCCAAAGAATTTTATTCAGCCTTGCATAAAAGTGAGATCCTGACTAGGATGCAGTGTTAAGCCATTGCATTTACAGAGCTTTGTCACTGGGGGAAGTGATTTCCAGATAATCAAGTATTTTATGGTGTTGATTAGGTTTTTCATTATGACTGCACTGTGACTTTTGGAGAAAGCATCCCTGAGTGTAGGACTACTTTCTTAGAAATTCAGCAACTTTATCCAACAGACATCATCTCCCAGTAGCTGATTCCCCCAGTTTAGAAAATATAAAGACTTGGATTCATGTAACAAATTATGAGGTGCAATTGTTCAGTTGGCAAGTCAGAGTGTCAGGCAAACTCAGGGAATTAGTTTTGTTTTGCAGATCCAAACAAAGTAAACCTTTATATAGTTTTCAATCCACCCATCTGAGTGGGCAGAGGAGGGAGAGATAGAAGCTTTTATATTAGCAAATTTGGGTCATGTGAAAACTGGAGAGTTATTTGAAGTGATGGGTTTAATGTCAGAAAGTTATATTAGCTGGTTACTGAAAAAAAGGAATAAAGTCCAAACTGGGTATGCTTCTTCCAGTTGTGGAATTCCTTTTTTTGAAGTTGCATATCAAACAAAGTAATTCCTAATAAAAATCTCAAAGTCTGCTGTCAGATAGTTTTATGTATATAGTATTGCTATTGGACTTAATAAAGGCCTTGCCTGCCTGGGATTTTGCACCTTTTTTCCCTTAGATAATCCTGTCTTAAATTTGTTCTGTCTATACATTTTGCCATCCATCTGGAATTTGGGAGGAACAGTTTGTCACTGCATATGACTCAATGTTGAAAGTAAGTGAGAGAGTAAGATGATAGTTATGTCAGTAATGTAATCTGCGAATAACCATGTTCCTGACAAATTACCCTTCTCAAACACACCTTAATCCCTCATTTATGTATACCATTGGGAGCTAAATTGCAGTATACTGCTAGACAGAATCCACTAAATCAAGCTGTTGGTGATTTACTGGGTTTTCCAAGGAATTAGGTCTGAAGCAAGCCTGAATCACATCATGCTTGACAAGAACAATTGCAGACAGGAAGGGACGTGCTAGCCTTCGAGGAAAGCACTTTTAAAAACCTTTCCGCTCAATCTCATGTGAAGCAAAAAGGGCTTCAAATCTTACTCAAGCAATTAAAGGTCAGTTAATTCCGTTGGTCTCCTAGGCTGGTGAAACTGGAAACAAATTTGGACATTGAACATGATGCTAGAGTTTGCACTACCAAGTCTGAATCTTTGCTTTGCAAGTAACAGCATGCCCTTTCAGATTTAGTACTTCTTTTTTGAAAAATACCTGATTTTGAAACTCCCCAAAGCAATGTTTCTCACCCTTGGCAACTTTAAGACAATGGACTTCAACTCCCAGAATTCCCCAGTTGGTTGAGACTTGGAAATCAAGTAACTGGGTGCATTCCAAAAAATGGTTGAAGCCAGGGGTCCGATCCAGAATCTTCTAACACAGGTAAACCTTGAATTGAGTTTAATACAATTAATAGAATTTATCTTCATTTTAAAACCACAACATCCACTGATAGATTGAAAATTTGTTATTTGTTGACATTATCTAGAGAAGTTGCATTCAGTGTTTGTCCCCAGGTTTCAGGTTCTGCTCCACTAATTGAGTTTAAATGCACAAATGGGAAAATACTGTGTTTCTCCATAAATAAGTAGCTGCAAGACTCTCATGCCAATTTAAAAAAAAGTGTTTTCTTACTTCCAAAAATATCTCACTAGGTGGCAGACCTGCATCGAATCATGCATTCTGAACAGCTTCATTTTCTGAAAACTAGAGGAGAATTTTATTATCTATCTACTGATGTATTTTGGGTTGGACAAGCAAGAAAAATACCAGACTTTTAATCATGAAATGTTGAGATATTAGTGAGCTTTTCTGGTCCCTGGGGCTTGTGTAGCTAAAATAAGGAGCAAAGTCTTTTAACATTTTAAGAGTGCTCTCACTGTAATAATCTTTGACACCCCCCTCCGCATTACTTGAGGCCCACAGTTTGAGAATCTCTGCTGTTAGTGACTGCATTACTTTAAAATTGGTGCTCAATAGCACAGAGCTATCTCTGGGACAACATAATTAGGACAAAATGCGTTAGATTTGTATTCTGTCTTTTGTACAGCAGGTCCAGGTGGTGTGTCTAGTACAGCTTTCTCCTGTTTTATCGGCAGGTTGGACTGTGAGAGTGACTGTCTCAAAGTCACCTGGGAGTTCCATGACTGAGAGAACCTAAGATTCCTCTTTTTAATCCAGCACTTTAACCACTGTAACAAAAAATCATAGAATCTTAGAGTTGGAAAAAGGACCTTGGAGGTCTTCTGGTCCATCAAATGGTATAAATCTTTTGAGAAAAAATACAAAAGCCCATTTCACTTTGATAGTGCACACCAGTAGGATATTGCCCAAGTCTGATCCGCAGCCTGCAGTAAATGAGGATTTTTATTTGAATGTAAATGCTTCTTCATATCAACAGGCTTTCAGAACCTACTTGAACATAATTAAACTATTTGGAAATGGATATTTGAACAACTGGATTTCCATCTTTTTCTAAGGTTCTTTAAAGCTGGTTCTTGATCTCATACCAACACTGCTTTTGTTGCCAATGCACATTAGTCTAAGTCACAATGTGGATTGCTTAGTTTTGACTTACAGTACGTAAAACTAGCCAATTGTGAGTTACTTCATAAACTGTGATTTTAAAAAACATGATTTTGAGCAGTGTCTGAACCAGGCAGTTGTTTACCTGAACTGTTACTTTGCTGTTTAATTGTTTTCATCATTTTTGTTCTCTTTATCCTGTGCAAACTAGCTATTCTTGGGATAGATGGGATATAATGTAGTTTGGCTCTTTTTTTGTCTCTTTTTGAGAAAATTACATCTGGCTACAGCTGGCTCCCTTGGGATGAAGCCTCTTGTTGAGCCCTAAAAGAACTGAGCTGCCAAGAAAATAAAAACAGGAGGATCATGGCCATTAAAAATGGTTTATTCCAACAGAGACCTTGTTTTCAGAAATTCTTACATTTGGGTGTAGTTTTTGTATGATAAGAATCAAACTTGTTTGATTAATGGGTGTTCATTATAGGTGCAGAAAATGAAATCCTCGGAGGTTTAGTTGCTCCCCCAAGTCCTGTCCAAATTCCAAACCATTGTTCAGAATGTTTCTGATACTGGTATTTGGAAAAAAATATATTTCAGGGATAAATTCTTACCCTGACTTTATGGTGTCTCCTTGAGTTGGTAAATCCAGATTATGCCAAGGAATTAGAATGGAAGCCTATTCAGGAACTGCAGATGTTGCCTCTTTTCACTTTAGAGATTGTTTTCAACAAGGTGTGTGCGCGATTAAAGGCCATGCTTCTAAGAGAACAGGTTTAGGGCTAAGGGTGTTCCTTAACCACAGGCTCCGTGTCTCCTGCAAAGCAAGTGAGTAATGCTTCATTGGCCCCATTTTGCAGATGTTGAAATTAAGCCAAAGGAGCTAAACTGCTGCTGCTTCAGAGCTGCACAATCAGCTAGGAGCAGAAGAGACTGCCTTATTCCTCCAAGATGAAGTTCATGAAAAAGTAAGGAAAAATTGAACAACACTAATTAATGCTATTAGATCTGGGCTGCCAATTTCCAGATCATTTCTAAATGGCAACAAAGTTTAATGTGTCTTTTGTCTGCCATCTAATCATTGTCAAGATTTTTGTAGCCTGCAGCTGAGGCTGCAATTGGATACATACATTGTACAGAGCCTTAAGAATGCTTTGGCTGATTTTGACTTAGTTTTTTGTGTGAATCAGGTATTGTGACTAATAATCCATGGTTCATAGCTTTTGTGAATGGTTGGTCATAAGACCATTTCAGAGTCAAAAAGGCTAACAGCCTGTTGATAGATGGAGGTTTTTCAGTATATAGTGTAGATATTCCAATGTCTTTCTTTCTCCTTGAACCAAATTGTGAACAAAATCAGGCATTTGAGATGTGGACTTTGGTGGCTCAACAGTCCAAATAGAAAAAATGTGTACAAAAGAGTTTATGTTAGAGAAAAATCTAACACCATAATAACATGTTAATGTATATTGAAATCCAAGAATGTAACATATTGAAGAAAATAGTTTGCAAAAATGAGTGTATTAAAACATGCTCCAAAGACATATTTTTGTGCAACCTTAAAAATATGCAACCAGATGTGCAAAGTGGGTGAAGGGGAATGCAATTTCAGACTGGAAAAATGAGAAAGCAAAAGAAACTGAAGCTGATAGTTTTTTTTCTCAAGTGGATTGGCAGATACACAGTGTAAGAACCAATTTATTAGGACTAGGCTTGCCAAACTATTATGAGCTGTAAACTTTGTTGAACTTAGAATTGATTAAGATTTAAAAAAGGCTGTATTCATAGTTCTGTCTGGAACTTTATTTCCAATTTTAAATAGTGAAATTAGCATAGGGGAAGGAGGACTTTTAATTGAACATTCTCTTCAGCATGTATTATTTCCTGAGAAAATACATTTTTGACCAAACAGGAACTTTTCTTGCCCCCTCTACAATTTCATCAGAGAACTTCAGGTGCTGGTTTCGCAGAACCCTTTGTACCCAAGATCTCATGTAATGTTTATTATTCTATATAACTGAGCTTTGATCTATGACTATGGCTGAAAGTCCAGTCTTCTCTTGCATGGATTGACCACCCATCAAAGAATTAAGGCTGGGCATCTGATTGGACAGAAAATAAAGCATTGCATTTTATGCCAACAGCAGTTCTAAAAAAGCATACCTTCTTCAACATGGTATCCTCTAGACTGCCCTGGATTTTAAGTTAGAATTTAGAATTATGTTCTAAGAATTTTCAGCCAATGTTTGGCAATATCATTTGGATATTATGTGAACTATTAAGTAACTCTTCTGTCTTAGAAGTGAGTTGATTGACAGTTTTGGATCATAAATTACAGATAATGTTCTTGATCCAGGGGAAGTCCAACAGGTTTTGGGGACCCTTAGAGATGAATAAGTAATTGAGATGCTGAAGCTTCTTGAAGCTTCTATTTCTACCAGGCAATGAATCTTGAGCCCTAAACTTTCCCAGTGCTGGATTTAGATCAATTACTATATTTCCTAGTTGCTGAAAATGGGTAACAATTATAGATAAGTGCATAAGAACAAACATTGTATTTACATGCTTAAGAGGAGATTCAACAGTTGTGTCTGCCCAGGGCCAGTTATCATCATTTCAAGCTATGTTGTGTGAACCCTGTGTGAGTGGTTGGTTTACGGTCCAACATATGTGAACCTAGAAAACTGAGTTAACCTCCCTTTGTGGAATGGGTGTTATTGAGTCATTAGCTAACATCCTCCTACATTACATTTGTGGAAGTTCCTGTATAGTGTCAAGCTTCCTGATACTTAAATGACACTTATTGGAGCCCAGTTTGTGTCAGTATTGAGTTTCTGGTGATGCCCAAATTTTTTGGGGGAAGGATTGAAGTATGCAAGCCTGCATGAGGTTTTTAATTTTTCCCCTAGTTTTCTTACTGCTGTTAAATCTGTTTTAGCCTTGTATTCAAGTGAAGCTTGGATGATATGTGCTTTGCACCACCACCCCATGGAGTTTCAGCTGTCATACTCTTACAACTCAATGGGGCAAGCAAAGGAGAAACTCTGAAATGCAGAGAAAAGAAATGTGGTTTTGGGATGGCAGTTTTTCCAGATTGGGAGCCAAATCTAGACTTTACCCATTATGATTCAGATATTTACACTCTTGTAATATTATTGTTTCCATCACTTTTAACCATTAGCTGTGCTGGCCATAGCTTATGAAAGTCGGGTTTAGGCCCCTGCTTCTGATCTGTGCTCAAACCCACCCAAGACATCCTTTGCACATTTAAGAGATTAAATCTTGGTGTTGTTCCTCTTCTCTCTCTTTTATGACAGGTTTGGGGATCTTTGCCATTACCTGCCACAGATATGCTCAGGATGAGATATCTTAGAAGCCAAAAGAAATCCAGTTGACTTGCTTGCTAATGATCAAC
>JANHZU010009422.1:224167-242476 GCA_032468055.1 Acrochordus granulatus | reverse complement strand
GAGTAAAATCTGATGGACTATTGGGGGAAAAGAGTATCCATGAAATCCAAATGTCCATTAAATATGAACCATTTAATTGCCTAATTACATAATTGATGGTTTTACATCATCTGCATTATTCAAATGTCCTAATGTGACATAAATGGTGTAAATTATGCCAGTTGTCTAGATTGGTTTGCAGAGCACAATGGGAAATAAAATTTTGTCCATTGCCTCCATAGTAGGTCTGGAAATTTAAAGTCTTACTGTATTACATGCAGCAAGAGTAGCTTTGTAGAGCAGTCTGAAAATTAAGCTTAAGTCAGAAAGTCAGAAAGCTAGGAGCAAATGTGCACTGTTTATTTTCTATAAAACAAGTGAGCAGGATTGGCAATGAGGGGCAAAATGGTATTTTTATGAGAAGTCTAAGTCGTGCATGTTTTATTTAAATCAACAATTCTAGTTCTTCTGTTGCAGAATTCTAAATTTTCTGTTGTGTTTTTATCAGCATAAAATGCTGCTTACTCTTGATGTTAGGAAACTCTACTGACTCCAGAAATTGAGAATAAACAGAATTTGTAAGCTGATTTTTCAAGTTAACTTTTCAAAGTTTCTAATCTTTTTCTTTTTTTTTAACTGATGGGAAAATTGGAGCTGTAAACTACAGGTTGGTTTTTCTGTGTAGCTTTTCAACTACACAGTGACACAACCCAAGCCAGACTTCCTTAATACAAATAATCAATATTTAATATAACAGAACTTGCTGGGTATGTTTTTATTTTGATGCAAGTCAGAAGTAAAGAGACATGTAATCATCAGAAATGCAAAGGATGACAAGTGTGGTTCCATTAATGAACATTATGGAATGTCCTTTTCACTTTTCACTTTTTTCAGTGCTAAGGACTCTGAAAGAATGCCAGCAAGTTGCCAAAGCACCTTCCACAAAGCTATTTTATTCCACATTCAATAACAATGCTCACATCAAGAGGAAAGAGACATAAGCATACAGGTCACATTTTCTGAAAGCCGAAAGAGTTGGTGTGTCTTAAGAAAGGAAATGCCTACGTCTAAGGAGGCATCCTTGTGCTCACTTTAACATCTACAAAGTCCAAGCATAGCAAGTTTTGGTCTTTCAGGAAGGCAGAAAGTCAAATGAAATACTGTAAAATTGAACCCTTCTGTGATAATATTCTGAATGCAGTAAAGAATGCTATGTAGTTCATTAACTGTTCTTCAGGTTATGCATAAATGCTTAAAGAATAAATTTGTCAAAGAAATATTCTTTTAATGAACAGTCCCTAAGAGCAAATACAGGGAGGTATTAATCTTCACTTCTTGCATTTCTTCTCCATTTCAGGTCCATGAAATTTCTTCTTCTTTTGATCTATGACTTGACAGGAAATCAGTACAATTAGCATTTCCATTTGATTCAAAGGAATTCTTCCAATGTTCTGGGAACGTATCTCCCAGAACTTTCTGCCATCTTTGGGTTGCTACCAGTGTTACCATGTACTTATCATATATCTTGATTTGCAGCTACGTGGGAGACACTCGCATACCCTTTCTTATACATATAACCAGAGATAAATCTGTTTCCAAGAAGGTATAAATGAAGATGGAACATGGGACCAACTCAAAATAGGCCCTAATGGCAGAAATGTTTGTCCTGGAAGATTTCAGATTCCAGAAAATATTAAAATGGAAGCTTCTTCCATTTTGAAATATGGGACAGTTCAGAAGACATGAAGTGGTCCTCAGGACAAGAGATTGTTCCCATCTGAATTGGATCAGGTGATTGTATTCAGGCAGAAAAGTATTCAATGGTATAAGTATAGGAGCAAACTGAGATATGCCAAGTCAAAGTTATTTTACAAAGTACTTCACATAGAACAAGATATTGTTCTTCTGAAGTTCAAAATTAGTATGAATCATTATTTCAGACCAAAACCTATGGGGAGTGGGGGAAGGAGTCTTTACTGGACCATTAATCAATTGTATGATTTTATAGACTCAGGATTTTTCAGTTTGTTAAGGTCCTTCTTAGAAAATCTGCAGTATCATTTACTTTTTTATTTTTTTGTAATATATTATAACTGGTTATGTTAAAATACAGTTTAAGGAGCTTTCTTCATCCTGAGCTCACTCAAGCCACTGGAAGACATTTTAAAAATTCCATTCATATGAAATCCAAGGATTTAAATTTGTCAATATTTGCATTTCACTGAACAAAAACATCAGAAAAAGCAAAAATACACCATGCTCCTACATAATTGTAGAAAACACTTTTCATAAGGATGTTTTGCATCCTTCCTCAACCCATGTCCCTGCATATATTTTCTACTAGAACTCTTATTGGTCCCACCTAACATGATTGACTGAAATTGTAAAATGTAATATCTGGAAAGCTACAAATCAGAAAAGAACTTCAGGAGAAAATCTCAGTTTTCTTAAGAAGTCATACTAAGGAAGTCCCTTATTTCATTTCCCACCATATTCTCATCTCAAGTGACATGGGGGTATTCTTCATGCAGGCATCTTGTCTACAGTGTTTTCTCTGTCACAAGTTCTTCAAAACTTTCTGAGGCAGACTTTAGAAAACAACTTAAACATATTGCTTTTTCTCTCTTTCTCAATAAAATAATGATTTCCTGCATCAAATACAGCAAAATGTTTCCAACAGAATCTAACCTGAAGTACACTTAGCAATTTTTTTTCATACATCTTCAGGTTCATATTATATACTTTTGGCACTGGCAAGAAGAATATGCAAATTAAATGTATTCTTTACATTTCTACAGAAATAGGCCCTGGAGTGTGTATAGCTTGCATATAGTTTAGACTTTTTTCTTAAGAAGTTTTTTCTTGCATTCTTTTGTTCTTTCTCCTTTTATTTATTTCCAGGTTTCTTCTAAGAGCTGAGTAAACAAGAAATTGAATCAGAGTTCATTTGCTTCTGTTGTAGCCCATTTTATCAGGCTTCAAATTTAGCTCAGTGACATTGTTGACATATCTGCACAAATGTTTCATTACAGTTAGAAGACTAGCAACATTAAAATATGCCCTATTAACAGAAAGACTGAACTACATAGCAACATTGGAATGGAGAGTGGTTTTTCTCTCCATAGCTTCTGAGGTAGAACAACAACCATTAGGCAGAAACTGGGTGGATATCCAATCTCAGGATAAAGAAGAATTTCCTGATCATGAGAGTTATAAAACAACGAAACAGCCTGCTCCCTGAAGATGCGAGGGAAACTTGTCTGAAACTTGTGATATAACATGTTTAGAGAATTTATTGGAAACCATCACTGAAACTTGTGATATAACATGTTTAGAGAATTCATTGGGCCATGTACATCTTAAAGCATGGGTACTTGCTTTTGCTAATGCAAAAGCAAGCCTAGGCACGCAGTAAAGCGCACCTAAGTAAAATAACTGTATCCCATTACTGAGCAACGCAGCAGTAGCAGAGACTTATATAAGATATGAGCGTGGCATAAGAGACTACGTAATAACAACTGGCATTTCATGTAGGCGGAGTGAGAAGACCAAGGTTGTGGTGGTCTGTGGTGCACCTGGTACTGGAAAGAGCTGTTGGGTTTCCTGGAAGACATCACACGCTCAAGTCTATTGGAAACTGCTTGGTGAGTGGTGGGACGGATACACTGGCCAAGAAGCGGTCATACTCGATGATTTCTATGGCTGGCTCCCGTTTGATGAGTTATGAAGATGTATGGATAGATATCTGCATCACGTACACGTTAAAGGAGGATACGTCAACTTCACTGCCAGAAAGATGTTTATCACAAGCAACAAGCTTTCACAAACAGATGTGATAAGCATTGTGTATATGAGGATGTTTACCCTGAGTATGAGTTGGACTAGAAGAAACCTAACATCCTTTCCAACTTATGATTCTAAGCAGCTTAAACTCCAGATATGAATCTGGCACATATTTGAAAAGATGGAGTGTTGCTCTCAAAAACTTGAATTTCACTTATTCTAGTATGTACAGTATAGTAGTCACTGAGCTCCATAGAGAAGTTTCAGCAATTATTTTTTTGCTGTGGGAACATCTCCTTTTGTGTGGTGGAACTTAATAGTTGTTGCAGCATATTTTTGGAATATTTGTATTGGGTATTCAAAGTAAACTCTTCTCTTGCAAGTGGCATGAAAATCCTTGCCTGGGTATTTAAAATGTTTCACCTGTGCCATTGCATTATCCTGAATTTGCCAGCTTCTTAGTCTAGATCTTTAAACAAATACTCTAATTTTTGTTTTCTGGTCATTAATCTATATGTGATTGTTAGATCAAAATTGAGACAGGGCTCTCAGCTACTCATAGCCACTTGAAAGAAAAATCACATATAGCAGGATTGAAAGTGATTTAACTTTCTTAGGAGACGAAGATCAATTTCATGTATTTGCTTGGCTAAGAAGCTAATATACAATCAAAACAGCAAGAGGGCCAATAGCCAACTCTGTTTGGTATTGGAACAGAGCTTATCAGCAGATAATATGCAAGTCTTTATTTTCATATAACTTATAGATGAGCAGGAGAAGACATCTATTTGTGTTTATGACAACTTTTCTAAAATAATTTTGCTGGAGATGGAATAAAAGATCCACTTAAAGTCAGTAAAAGCTACATAAAGTAAAGTGGAGAGCATACAGATGCATTTGTGTTAAAATAGAAGCCCTTGTCAATGCTGGATCATCTTGCTTAAAAGCCTGCTTGCTCCTCAGCAAGTAGATTTTTTTGCATACCTTTGTGTTCCTTATCTTTCAAAACTGGCTGAAGTATAGGTTACTTATTTTATTTATTAAATATAAGGGACAGTTATTATTAACAGGAACTGCTCTGTTACATTTTTTAAAACTTAAAAGACCCTGCCAGTCGTGACCGACTCTAGGGTGTGGTGCTCATCCCCGTTTCTAAGCCGAAGAGCCAGTGTTTGTCCTGGGACGGCTCCGTGATCATGTGGCCGGCATGATTGGACGTCTTAAGGCGCACGGACACTGTTACCTTCCCACCGGAAGGGGCAGTACCTATCAATCTACTTGCGCTCGCACGCTTTCGAAGCGCTAGGTGGGCGGGAGCTGGGGTGGAACAGCAGGTGCTCACCCTGCTGCATGGCAACACTGGGTTGTGATCCCGGGCCGCTGGCCCTCCAGCCGGCAAGCAGAGCTCTTAACCACTTGCACCACCGCGCCCCCTTTAAAGCCAAAGAATGGTATATAAATCAGTGGGAGTGTCAGCAAAACATTAATCATTGCAGTTAGCTGTGCCCTGTTCCAGGATACTCCATTCCATTCTCCCTTCGCTTGTTTCCATTCTCCCTTCACTTGTTTTTTTTGTGATTCTTTTTAGAGGCAGAATTCTATTACATTTCAGTAATGCCTGAGGTCAGTGGTCTAATTTATATTTATTGCTACCTTATTTTTTAAAAAATAATATGTCAATATCCATCTTTGTATCTTTACATCCCTCTCTTCTATTTTTCCTTCTTTTCAAAGTGACTTATCCCTGGGTGACTTCAGGCCAATCTCTTTCTCTCAGCCTCACCAACTTTGCAGGGTTTCCCAACAAGGGAAACTCAGCCCCTTGAGAAAAAAATGGGATAAAAATGCAGGAAATAAGAAATCTCCTATGTATGATACCATTTTTATTCTGTACATTTTTGTCTCTGGAAATGGGAAAGATTTATCTTACCAATATCCCATTAATTTATACTGTATAATTTTGGACATTATGACATTAGAAATCAATGTTTTGACTATTAAGATCAATGTTTATGTTTCCTAGATACATTATTTCCAATCTCTCTTTAGTAGCTTCTGAGCCATCTTTTGCTGAAGAAGCCTCTGTAGGTTTTTAGGAAAATAAATCTCTATATTGGACAGCTTTCTTGCTTTATGTATCTTCTGCTGCTGCAAGAAAATTTTTAAGGCAATATTTTTCATGATAGATAAAGCTATCAGTGGGTGCTTAACATAATCCTTAAAAACTAGTAACTAGCAGGATGCAGTGAGACTCATGTATGGCTAGCTTGATCTTGGTCTCTAGGTGAGGATTTATACTTTAGATAGACTTTAGGTATAACTCAGCAATGCTTTTCTGATTTTTACCAAAGTATCATTTACTATACTTTCACAGCTATCCACAGCTAATGGTTCTTAACTTGCTTCTGCCTATTGCATCATTATTTTCTTCTGGAATATAACAGAATAATCGGTCTCCAGAACATTCAGTTTTTTTATTCTGAGCTTTCGGGTCCATCCTTGGGCCCATCATCAGCATGGTAAAACCCCAAACAACCCGTGCACGGGCTATCTGCTGGTCTCCGCCATCCCTGCCCTTGTGCCAGGAAGAAGGAACCACTGCAAATAAAGTTACAAAAGTTGAAACTTACTAGAGGTGGTGTATTGGGGATGGTGCACAATTTATCTAACAGGTGTTTGAATTAGGAGGAAATGGAATTATTGAGTCATGAGACTAAATTTAATTCATGAGATGCCTCACCCAGAGATTTTGTGGCAGCTTTAGGGATGGCACTGGTGGACACTGAGGCAGACGAGGAAAAGAGGCACAGTTAGACAAAGGGTGATAAATACATTCAATCTGTGCAAACAACAAGTGCTGCAAAGCCTTAAGCAGGATGTCATTGTCTTGCTGGCAGATAAAGGGTGTGCAAACATAATGATGATTTGTCAGGATAACGAAAATAAAGCTCTTGCCTTAATTAACAGATCCTGAAGCTTGTAAACTGGCAAATGCCACAATGACGAGGACTATGACAACAAAACTTAAGGTTTTGTTTCCACATCAGCTCAGACAGCAAGACGTAATAAGAGAAAAAGAATGACATATGATGCACTCTACAAATACACCACAGGCAAGATTCTACGCTCTGCCAAGAGTGCATAAGAAAGAGGTGCCTTTATGCCCTATTTTAGCCCTATGAGGGAGTCCAATGTACAACTTGGCCAAATTCCTAGCACAAAAATTAGGCTTCCTTCCAAGGATGTTGCAAACAATTGTTACATCAGCAACACACTTCCTGAGGACTTAAAACACCAACAAATGGCATCAGATGAGGTAATGGTGTCTTTTGATGTAGTCTCTCTGTTTACATTGATTCCCTCAGAGTTGGCAGAAAGACTAAAGGAATTTATGATGGTAATCACAACTTCCTTACTGGAACCCACATTTTAGAACTCCTGTGGTATTGTCAACAGACCTTGTTCACCTTAAAAGATAGGGTTTATGCACAGATTAAAGGCACACCCATGAGATCACTGATTTCCAGTGTAGTAGTGGAGATGGTCCTACAAGAGCTAGAAAATCAGGTTTTTAAGATCTAGCAACCCATATTCTGGCAGTGGTATATGGATGATACCTTTGTCATAATTAAGAAGGAAGCAGTGCATACATTTCATGGGCTACTTAATTCCATTTTCCCTGATATTCAGTTTACAATGGAGGAAGAAAAGGAGTGGCAGCTGTTATTCTTGGATGTACTGGTTTGCAGAAATTCAGAGGGATTTTGAGAGAGTGTTTACAGAGAGGAAACGGACAGCCACAAAATCCTAGACTTTAATAGCAATCATCCCTTGGCACATAAAAGGAGTGTGTCAGGAGAATTTGTGGAGTGCACACACATTGCAGCATTCAGGTGAGGATTGCGGAGACTCAACAACTACAGGAGCAATTTAGGGTGAATGGCTACCCACAGTTATTCATTTCTAGGAACCTGCGTGTTAAATCAAAAGGGAGGGCAGAAGAATAGATGAAATCATGGGATGTCCTCCCCTGTATTAAAAACATATCGGAGGCAACCGAATGTATGATGCGTGACTTACAGGTGGGAGTTGCCCATTGCCCTGAATCTACCTTACATGACCAGCTTATGAAGGGCAAGGACCACTTGGACTTAAAAGAAATAGCTGGGGTGGTCTACTGCATTATGTGTGTGAACTGCCGCTGAAATTACATCGGCTAGGCTAGGCGCAGGTTAAGACAACATTTAAAGAAACATGAGTGGTCAATACAAAGTGGGGACTCAGTGTCACTAATGGCAGCCCATAGCCATGAATACAATTACATATTTAATTTTAAAAAGATAGCCATCCAAGGTCAGGTGGGGGGAATAGCTAGGGAAGTCACTGAGGTGTGGGAGACGGGCTCTTTATCAGTAAATCGGTGTTTAGATGTGCCATCAGCTTATCAGGTGCTCCGCTGTCAGTTAAAGCACAGAGGCAATCAAGCACACACACACAAAGGGAAAAGGATAGGTGGAAGAAGATTTAAAGCAGCAGAGCACAGAGGCAGGGGCTGTGGCAGACAGCCGGTGTGCAAGTTGTTTGGGGTTTTTATCACTCTGATGATGGGCCCAAGGATGTACCCAAAAGCTCAGAATAAAAAACAGTATTCCGGAGATCAATTTTTCTGTTGTATTCCAACATATTCCTGAGACACGAGTATTTGCATTCATTAATTATTGTCTTCTGCGGATGTTTGTAATTTCTTGAGCCAAACTTCAAACACTTGGTTTTACAACACACAACTTTATAATACAATCCTATATCAAGTATATTTATTTATTCAATTTATATTGGACTTTGCATTCAGGTAAATCTGTATAATCTATATGTGGTGATTTTATCCAGATATTTTCTGGGTATTAACACATATTTTTAGCCACTGTCTGTAATATTTTTTTGTACCTGGATGCTCAGGAAGTAGAATGATCTTGTTTTGCTTCCCTGTACCAAGGCTGCTGCTTAGTTTCTGTTATTATGTAAAATAGAGGCCCTGAGCAGGGAATAACAATATTCATTAGGCAGCTTGGCTCATATGTACTGAATCTTATCTTAAAATGCGATGGATGATGAGGGACCGCTTAACTAGTGTTTTGAGACAGGCTGGATGAAATGACAAAGACAAAGAACTGGACAGGATGATTTTAATAAAAGGCTAGGATATGGAAAAATAAAAACCTTGGAACAGACACTTCCTAAATTTAGAGCAGCGGTTCCTAGACATTTCTTTATGTAATTCATTACATCATTGAAAGATTTTGAAAGAGTCAGAAAGGACATGAAAACAGATGGGGAATGTAGCATTTATAGATTCATGGCACTCCAAATTTAAAATACTGAGAATTCAAAAATCTTAGGTTTCAAGTGAACCAAGGGAGTAGATTTTTAATGAAAAACATCCATATTTCAGCTGTACAGTTGACCAAAATTCCCAAGAAATAACAGTCCCAATGGTAACAACTATATATATAGCTCAGCTACAAGAAGAGTACCAAGTTTGGAAAACACCAAGCACCCAACAAATATGTGTAGGATTTGGATGGTTATAATGAGATTCTTTTAAAAAGCAAAATAAAGTCTTTACATGGATGTGAAGGTGCTACTTTGCCATATGTTTCAATGTAAGGGCTCATGAACTCCTCACTTGAACCACTTGGTGATTGAGATGCAACTGAACATTGCAAAATCTTAAGAGGGAGGGTCAAAGTAGAGCGAAGATAACATATTGATATATTTTGGCCTAGCTTTGGGGACCAAGGAATTTAGCACAGGGAAAAATCCATGGAACTTGTCAACAGTAAATAAGCAGCATAAAAAGAGTTTTTTTAAATCTCACACTTCTTAACAGCTGAGAATCTCTGGATGATAGTTCGTTTTATTTTTGTTCTTGTTTCCTGATGGACTTGGCTACTCTTGGAAAATAATTCTAGTTGGCAAATAACGAAGTGAGCAATAATAAATATATTTGTGCATTCGAAGGATTTATCAAATAATTTTATTGTCTAGTGTGGCAGCCATTTAGAATAGGCTTCTGCAGCATTTTGTTATGTCTGGTTTTAGAGACATACCTAACTTAGTTTGGAAGTTGGCCTCCTACTGTAACCTCAGAAACTTGCTTATTCAGGTTAGACATATTCAGGCACATAAAAACAAATGGTGCATTGGCCACATATGAACAAATGAAACCTACTGTTATGATCCAACAACTTTAATCTGTGCAGCATTCTTATAGCAGCTAACCTTTCTTTATTGAAGTCCTGCGCACACCAAGAAAGATGCATTGACAAAAATTGTAGAAGCCGATTGGTAGAGAAATTTGAATTTGCCTTCCGCTTCCTCATATAATAGCTGCAAGCAAACCAGAACAATTATCCCTCCCCTCCATCTGGTTCTTAATTTGGCTGAAATTTCTTTCGAATCTTTTGAAACATTTTACCCTATTCTTGATTCAATAAAGTGGTATCCTAACTAGATAGCATTCAGTTTTATTTTTGAAATAGGAATTAGTACATTGAAAATAGGAATATGAAAGAAATCTATGGGTTTCCAACAGAACAGATTACAGTAATCCTTAATTTACAGCAATTTATTTATCAACCATCCAAAGTTGCAATGGCACTGAAAAAAGTGACTTGTAACCAATCCTCACACTCACAACTGATGCAGCTTCCCCACAGTCATGTAATTAAAATTCGGGCACTTGGCAACCAGCACATATTTACAATAATTGTAGCATCCCTAGGTCATTTGATCACCATTTATGACTTTCCCAGCTGGTTTCCAACAAGCAAAGTCAAAGGGGGAAGCTGGTTTTGCTTAACAGCTGGGTGATTTACTTAATAACTTCAGTGATTTGCTTAACAACCATGGAAAAAAAGGTCATAAAATTGTTTGCCTCACTTAACAACCACCTTACTTAGCAACAGAAATACTGATCCAACTGTGATTGTAAATTGAGGACTACCTATAATTAGATCTGACAAAATTAATTTTGTTGTAGCTAGGGCAACAATATGAAGTATGTTAGAGCCCCTCTTTTCCAAGTAAAAAATCAGCAAAAGGGATCAATTAGTGAGGGAAGCATTCAAAAAAAAATGAAAGTTGAGTACCATATGATACATCTATATTTTAAAAGTTGTGTTAGAAAATGAATACAACAAAGAACAATATCAGGGAAATGCAGCTTAAAATAGAGGGTTTTCTCTGGGAATTTATATTAAGTTATTTGTATTGGAGGTGGTGGTGTGTATGATAGAAAAAGCTGTGATATGAAACTGATAAAAGTGTTTCTAGTGTGTGCTGTGAAATAAAATATTGAAGAAGAGAAATAGAGACTTAATAATTGGAGTGATAAACTGGAATGGATTTATATTGTTTCCATTATCTATATACATTAGTAACAGCCACTTAGCTTACCTTTTTTCCTAAATAAAACTGCAACGTATAACATTGCTAAATAGTAACAGTAATAGATTAATCTGCTTCTTGAGCATTTAGGATGCCATATAGTTATAACAGGAAAGTCTGTTCAGGATGTCTTAACAGATTCACAGACTTTTTCTCATGGATATTTGACTTGATGATGAGATATATGCTGCTTGAGAAATCATAAATTGTATATTTGCAAAAATGGAGAAAGTTGAAAGGAGCCGGGTGTTCATGCAATCATGAAAAGTAGCTTCCTTCTGGGCACCATGAGACCACTGATTGAAGAAAGGCGTACAAGTACATTGCCCTTTCCCTTGTTTTGAAGTCCCCTTCTCTGTTTCTTTAAAATCTGACAATACTTCATTAAAATGAAGGTTACCATGGAAACTGACTGGGAAGGGATGCAGCTGAGCATCTGCTGTATGAGAAATGAAGAAGCTCAACAAATGCAGAAGTGGACAGCAGGATTTTGCCTTTTGTGCCCTTCCTTTTGACCTTCCATGCACTAAAGAACTTTAGGGCTCATCATGTCTCTCTAACCATGTCCTGGTAACTGAGTTTTTATGTTCTGTCCATATGATATTGCCTTTGCCTCATTTATCTCAACTATAGGAAAGCAGCCCCATAGGGATGGACTGTGCTTCTGATCTGAAGCCGAGCAGCTGCTTCGGAGCAGGCTTGAGCAAAGATATCACCTCTGGTGAGGTCTTCTTAAAGAAACTGCATCTTTTTCCTGGGCTCACAACAACTGTGTAATCCCAGGAAAATACCCATTTGAACTACTGAGATGTCAGCAGGGTACAAAATAGAAGTTTGGAAGGGAAGTAAATACCCTGTTTGTGTCTCTGTAGCCCAAAGACACAGTTTCTTTAAGGAGGCACTAGCAGATTTGGCATGTAGAACTGCACCTACCCCAAAGCACTTCCTTACCTTTGGATCCAAAATGCTCATTTCTGCAATTTCCAATTATTTCTCACTTTTCCTGTTTTAAAATAATGTTTTCCCTCTTCCTGTGGTAATTTGTGCCATCATTATAATCAAGCATGCTTCAACAGCAGTGTGATTAATAACAAGGACGGGGCAAGGGTGGCAGTTGCTACAGTCATATCCCACTTTTGGTTCATGGGATGAAACATGGGTTTCTACTGAAGTATCTTCCCAGGTAATGCCTGATTGGTACTTTCCAACAAGTGGACTCATTAAATATATGCATTGGTGTTCCTTTCGAAAAATGCTAAACCTGTTCTTTAAACATGGTTTAACATTCTTTTGAAAGACTGCTAAAATGGTATTTTTTAAAAAAAGGATTTGATATTGTTGTTTTTTGCCTGCTCATAGACTGGAGAACAGCACCTAAATGCGGCCATCTGGTTGTTCCTGTGCTGTCTTCTAATGTCACTCAGTCATCACTGAGAGAAGTTGAATTTCAGATTTGTAACTAGAAGAAAACGAATGTTGATTAAGAAAACAGAAGGTATCCTTGCATCTGCTGTTGCCAACTTCCAATGCAATGGCTACCAAATTTGAGTTCCAAAAAATCTACCTGGCGGCAAAGAGTTTTTGCATTCATATGCTGCCATCTAGTCTGGATTTTTGCAAGCCAGATCTGGTAGCTCCTATCCTGGCAACTGTTCAGTGCCACTTTTATAACAGTGGGTGTATTTTTTATTGATGTACCCTCCATTTTTATTGCATCTCATTAGAAGTATTTTTTTTCTGTTCTCCACTATCTCTGCCTTCTCAGTTCTTGCCAGGCAATTCTATTTTCTGTGCTTTTCTGCTTCCATCTGTTCCCAGGCCACCCACATCTATCTACCTGAAGGTTAAACCACATTTTCTTTGAAGAAACTGAGTACCTGTGAGCAGGTGGGCCTATGCAGTTTCCTCTCCATGGCCCCAAGATAAAGAATACAGATCACAGAAACCTTGTGCAGGTCAAAATTTCAGCTCATTAATGGATTTTATCCCTTTTAATCTTAAACTAGAAAGGGAGCATCTCTGAAGCATAGATTTTATATCACTTTATAGTGGTTCTCCTCCATAAAATTATTATATCATCCACCTCATCAGATCTTGCAGTGAAGACATGTTGCGTGTATTGTCAGCTAGGGATCTACATTTGATGGGCCTCAGGAAATGTGCCTTCTCTGCTGTGGCACCCACCTTATGGACTTTCCTTCCTCCTGAAATCAGATTAGCTGCATCCCTTCTGATATTCTGAAAGGCCCTCAAAACCTGGCCTTGGGCTCCCTAGAACTGGAGATTTGTTTAGATGCTCCATCAGTGAGGGGTTTATGGTTTGTATATTGGGTTTTTAGGATATTATTGTGGTTTGTATATTTGTAATTCCTGCTTTTATATTTTTGTGCTTTATCTATTGTGATATGCTGCTCAGAATCACCTTTGACAAGATGGGTAGCTCTATAATTGTGATTAATAAAATCAATGGGACTAGTCATTTGATAAGATTTCCCATTTCATGGGATTGCAATTCCCAAATATCCCAGGAAAAAAAGAATTAGTAGACCAGTGAAAAGTCTGGGGTTAGGGTTACCATCATTGCACTGTAAATCTAAATTTGGTTTATAAATCCAGTTGTGCTGTTAGGTAGAGCAAGAGTACAGAAGGGCAATAGATGTGAATGGTGGAGTTTTTGTGCCATGCAGTTAGTTCTCCATCACTTAAGGAGACCTTCCATCTTCATCTGCTGAGGAAAAGGTTTGCTAGCAATGGATCAAGAGCCTTTCTAACCTTTTTCTTTCATCTTTTTCCTCACACTGTCAGGTCTGGAATATAACCAGCTGCCCATACATCTCCACCATTTTTCCACTCATGGTGACCATCCAGGTCCATGTAGCAAGACAATCACTGTTTTAAAAGTGGACTAACCAAGTAAGATACTATTGTTACCTCACTTGGACCTTTCTTTTTCAGCATAGCTCTGAGATGGCAAGTGCAGATTTTCTTTTTTTAAGTAGATTCTGTTTATGTTAATGCTTCTATTTGAAAGAAAGATGAGAGGAAAGGAGAGCTTGGATTACAGTCAGAGAAAGGGATAGGAATTTTAGAGCAATCAAGAAGGAAGCGATGTGTCAATCGATGAAAGTAGTCTGTTCAGTTCCTAGACTGTTGTTCTAGAAAACAAACAAGTTAAATTAGGTAACTTGGGACTAAACAGAAACATTCATTTCACATGTGTCATCTTCCTTGTGGTTGCCCTTTGCCAAGTTTTGGAATAATACCATTGTCTGCTACATTGTCTTTTAAAAATTGCGGTCTAAAATGGTTGATGGCTTTGTTATGAGTAGTATCCTGGGGGCAAAGGAGATAGTGCGTACTTAACGTGTTGAGTTGTTGCAAAATTGTATAAAAAATATGAAGATTATTAGAGATAGCCTGTAGGACGTGTTTTTACTTTCTGGACCAGTAGTGTTTATTGTGAACATAGACAATCGTTTTGGTTACAAGTGAGAGCTTTGGGATCTGGCAGGCCCACTCACAAAACGATTGCTGTGGATGATTTCCAAAAAGATTGCACAAAACCTGCATTCACCAACATTGAAATGTTAAGTCTTTCTTCAGAGGCTTTAAAGGTTCTGTTAGATAGTCAAAGCTAAATTATGTTATTATCTGTCATTTCTTGCCATTTTCTTTTTAAATGTGCTTTTCCAATTGCAACTTCTGCAATTTCTTCTCCCTGTTGTAAATTGAATTGGAAGGGATTTGAGAGAGTTAATAAGATCATAGGCATTTCAAATAGAATATTATATGTGGATAAAATTATATCCACACATCTCAGTCTTCTTTCCCTCCTCCAACCTATTTGGATAGTCAGTGTGTGCTTAAGAAAAAGCATTTGTGCTAATGTCTGCATACGTTTTAAATCTGGAGAGAAACACATTGCAAAAACAATGGCTTTTTTGGATATAGGAATGTTTCTGTGTAAGCACTTGGCTTACAGAGGGTAAAACTGTAGGCGCAGGGCTATATAGAGGCCTCACTGAATCAGAAGGATTGAATCAAGTTCTTTGTTGCAGTTTTCGGGCATTTCACAGAAGATGGACTTGGAGATAGCTACCAATAAGCAGTTTCATTCACCACGATCCCTATGTCACATAGCTGCATCATTTGGGACACCCACAACAATTTGGCTCCTCCCCAAGCATTATTTTCTCTTTCTCAAGGCGTGTTCACAAGATTCCTTTATGTACAAACATGAGGATCGCTCACTATGAATGGTTGGTAGAAGGTTCTTTCTGCATCCTGAAAAGATTTACCAACGTACCAGAAACAGTGAGGCAGACAAAACCTTATTCTGTAGGTATGAAATTTCAGGCAGGCTTGTGCCATAGTTCATTCATTCAATGCTAGTCTGCTGAATAATTCACAACTGATTGAGCTCTGATCACATGCTAAGCCAAGAATAGGCCATATTCTTAGACATCATACTCTCTGTTCCATTTTACTTTTTCAAAGGATATTTTAATTAAGGCAATTTAAATAGGAAATTGACTGGCATCAAGCAAAATACCAGCTTTGAAATTGTATTTATTTACTGTCAAGTTCCCACTGGTACAGTGAACATCCATGGCACTCTGCCGTGACAGCTGTTTTGGGATATACTAAATCGTATTCTGTAGGCTGAAATTTGTCAGAACAATGCTAGGCAATATTTGGCCACTCAGGTGTCCCATTTGTGGCCCGTGAGTCATTGGACTGAAATGTTTGTATTTATTTTTTTAAAAATTAAGAGGTGTACAATGGATACTATAAACCTTTTAGACTTTTAAGGAATTCATAACCATACCCTCTTATAGTTATTTCTTATATTTTCAAACCTTCAAATCTGTCAAGGACTCTTAAGACTTATCAAAACTGATAATTAAAAGATCCAGTTACCCTTGAAAATTGGACCACTTAATCACATTCAGTTTTTTATGTATGCCAATCAAATTTATTTTTTGTTCATGTTATTTATTACTATTTGTGTTTGTGTTTTGGATTTATCAAATCTCACTCTGAGGCATCTTGGCTCTTTTTTAGAAAGGTTCCACATCTTGAAATAAATAAATATAAATCTTGTAAACAAAAAAATAAATTGTCAGCCTGTGTGAGTGCCTGTCAAATGAGATGTGACTGCTGACCTAAAATTAACCTGTCTCATCCAAAGCAGTTTCCAACCTTGGTTTAATAATCAAATAACTCTTTCTGGAAACAGAGATGTGGCTTAGACTGCATGGCCATGTATCCTAGGTAACAAGCTGTTATCATTTAGAGCTGTTGCATTGACTTTTGAAAAAAAAAAGAAGCTGGTTTAAGAATGTAGGGAACAAGCTGTTGATTTTTGTCAAGGCTTTGGCATAAAATCCAGCCCTCCATCCTGAAAAACAATCTGGCGGGATGACAAATAAGTTATGCAACTTTCCATCGATGGTGCTGACTGTTTGTGAGCACGGTGGACTATTGTGGATGAGTTGGATCCTAGGAAATATCTGTGAAGACTCTCACTCGTCCAGGGTAATTGCATCGCAACAAAAGTTTTAAAAAACCTAGGAAATAGAAGATTCAATAAGGAAAGTTTTCTTCACCAAGTAGTTGGCTAGAAGGTTGGGAGATAGAATTTTTCTGCAATGAAGGCAGAATTTCTTGAAGCAATTCTGAAAGACAGGAGAAAGTCTTGAGATTTTTCAGGGCAGCAGTCTAGTACCTAAGCTCAGAAGTCCTCAAATGCTAATGGTTGAGTTGAGAAATACTGTCTGTCCCCAAAAAGGAGACCTGTTACAGTTAGAGTTGAGTGTTTTACATCTCATCATTTTCTGGATCAGAGTAGAGGAATGCCAGTTCCAGTCCTCCAGTTCTCCTGGTTCTTTGGTTCTCATAAAATCTTTAAGTACTGTTCAGAGTTGCAAAGGACAGATTTATCTTTCAGATGTAGCTTGAGATGTGCCCCTCAGGCACTGCTCTCACTTTTGCATCTTTAATGCATCAGAGATGTGCTTTGTGAAAACTGTAGAGGGCAGTAGTGTTCTGGAATTGCTGAATGCCAGGGCCACTGTATTTCATTGAAGGAGCCTCTGTCCCATTTCTGCATAAACACAGACTTTGAAATGGACAGTGTTATTTTGAAACCATAGAGCAGTACATGACAACAGTGACATGTAGTCTTCTCTAACCCAGGACTCAGAACAGACTTGGCACTAGACCGGACATATATGTCATTCAATTTGTATGTTCAGGTGAGTCAAGAATGTAGTAAGGCCTTTCCTCATCTAGGCCACTCAGGGATATCAAAAGGCATTGCTTTCACTCCCCAGACCCTCAGAAGCAAGAGTGTTTCTCACCTTGCTGGCCTCAAAACCAGGAACAAACAATGTCATTTAATCACTTCCCTGCTCCAAGCTGCTATACATCATGTCAGTCAAAAGGAAAAGGAATACAGTAAATGGCTTGTACTCTATATCCTAACTGTATCCTGTATTTATTTGCAAAAACTCAGAGTATTTCTTATGAAATGGTTCGACAAAGCCATCAACTTTTCTTTTCCCTTGAAAGATCTGCTAGGAAGACCAAAACCTGGAAAGTATGGTAGCGTTTTCCCCAGAAATGGGAGAAAGAACCATTTGCCAGTTCCTAAGGTTGCAGCAGTACAAAGAAACCAGCTTTGTTCTGGGTTCAAATGAACCACAATGGGCATATCTGGAGCTAGTCTCAGATTGGCAGAGAATCTTCCTTGTGTAGATGTGCCCAGAATATGATGCAGTAGACCTCAGTGGGGAAAAAAACTCCCGAGCTGTGAAATAGTTATTACAATACTTAATAGCAATATTACAAAAAGAAAACCAAACAAAAAACCTAGCCTATGCGTAGAAGTGGACTGTTTGTACCATTTTTCTCAGGCCTTGCATAAGTGTGCAGTTTTCACAGCTTGATATAACAAATTCCATTTCTGTTATCTGGGAGGAGAGCAAGCTCTGGAAATATTCAGTCCCTACCCTTTCTGGATTTAAGTTTTGTGTGGTAACTTGTGTGTCTTTTTTATCATACTGTACGGACGAGGAGTTTCTTTTTCTTTCTAAACTA
>JANHZU010009422.1:193491-212294 GCA_032468055.1 Acrochordus granulatus | reverse complement strand
AAAAACTCTAGTAAAAGGTCTCAAATCCCCTATTTGTTTTGTGCAAACTCCACACCTGGCTTCCAATTTGGAGATTGGATACTGCAAAAATAAGCTTTATTTTTTACCTGCTTTGAATCTACCTGGCTTGAATTGGCTAACAATTCCAGATACGAGGCTTGTGTGTATGTATTTTCTCTGTCTGGTTATCTTATCACATTTTCTGATTAGGTATTTCTCTACCTCCTTAGAGGAAATAAAATGTGCCCTTTCCAGACTGCCACTAATAACAAGACCTGTAGGCAGGAGGAGGAAAAATTACTTTAATGCCAATTGTATCTATAGAATATTCATTACCCACCCAGGCCTTTTTTTTTGCCATGTTTTGATCAGCTCTGCAGGGCAGAATGAGTGAGGACTGGTGGGTGAAGAGTGGCATAATCCTTCAGCAGCAAGAAAAGAGAAGAGGACTCAGAGAAAATCAGAATCCATTTAAGCTCTTGCAGGCTTAGTGAGATCTATAGGTTGCTCTCTGTCCAATAGTTTCTCTTTTCTCGAGTTTCTTCAACTGTTCTGTGGGATTCTTAAACTTTGAGCAAGCGGAAAACTCAGTGGATTATTTTCTTGTTGTTCCTCCAATTAGGAGAATTTTTAAGACTTATTTTGGGATTAGAGCTTGCATGTGTTGGGATGTCAGCCCAGCATAAAGAAAATCTATAGCAGAGCTGGTATGAAAAATTCCATGGAATGATATTATTCCATTCTGCCCCTCTCATAAACAGAAACACCCTTGCAGGCACACATCAGTTTCCAAAGCATCCATTGTCATTTTTGTGATACTAATCAAATTCAACCTTTGGCTACACAGTTTTTGTCCACTGCCTCTGTTGTTTAAAGCAATTACCTTTAATGTACTTTCCTAGTAATTCTGGCTCCCTGCACAAAACTCCATGTGCAAAAATGATTTGAGAAAAGTTTGCTCTCCTTTAATTTTAGAAAAGCAAAAGGGAGGGTCCTTTCCTCTTTTGTAATTATGTAATGCACAACAGCACTAAATATAATTTGAAGCCTTTCTTTTGCTTTTGAAAATACACATGCACACGCACACACACACCTCCAGGCATTGCTTTTATTCCCTTGTCCAGTATCTTTTGTTGTTTCTCAACCTGATGAGAGTGAAAGGTTCAAATCCTTTACTGTCAGCTGCAGGGTCAGTCTTTTGGAGAAAAAGAAGCTTTGTGCTATAATTGATGAGAAGAAGACACTTCTTTTTTATGGAAAGCACATTTGTTGATATCCATATGAAGACAGAATGGTTGACTGCATTGGCCTTTTTGATTCTAGCAAAACTCCAAGGCAGATGGAAAATGATCAGCCTTGTCCTAATTTTTGAGTGCATACATGTGTAGCTTCTCCAACCCTAGGAAAAAAAAATCTTGCAACAAGTGAGCTGGAAACCTGCTGGCTGTTTTCAAGGCCTTGCAGGGATTAGCTCTCTATTAAGAAGAGGTTATCACATGGAAAAGCTGCATCTTTATTGGGAGAATAATCTTGTATTCCCTTGCTATCCCCTCCTTCCCACCCTCCCCATTCTCCTGAGTTACCCTCAGAGGCAGTTTCTCATCACAGGCAAGACAAAGAGGGTAGCAAAAGCCTTTCAGGATACCATTGGAAATATTATTGGGTTCATTAACTCTGTTCAGCATTGCCTGAAGCTTTAATGCCATTTCTCTGCAGGGAGATGGCATCTGAGAGGTCGAGAGCCTGCTTCGCCTTGGGTTCAGCAGCAGATAAGACAGAAATGTTTGGCAGGTGTCTGTCAAGTATCCTTCAGTCAATCATTCTTCCACTTGCAGGAAAGGGGAAGCCATCAGCGTGCTGACGGGGACCAGGTGGAGCATATCAGATGCTGTAGGGCAGTGGCTTGAGACGCTCCCTTGGCAATCCTAAGAAAGCTACATGACTTCTAAGAATGAAATCCCAGCCTCAAAAACTACTGCCTGTTTTTCTTTGCCCTGAAGAAAAATATATCAAATGTTCACATACATATAGAAACAAAGGTCAGTATTACTCCTGACCTCACACTTCCCTGCAGGGTTTCTCTTCCAAGGCAGCATCACATCTCTCTGATCTAGAAGACTGTGAGAGAGGAATGGAGGCTGACCAACAAACTCCAATCCTTCCAAAGAAGGATCAGGGCCAGGGGATTAGCAAAGCCAGCTGTTGCTTGCTTAAGATTTCAAAAGGAGTGAGCAGACAGTCTGCACACAGGCAACAAATTTGGGAAATCAAATTATCAAAGTGATTCACTTGGCACAGAGATATGGTTCAAAGCAGTGGCTATTCCAAGATCCTAAGTATGGAGGTTGAGCTTCACAGATTGGATTTAACCACATGACTCTTCCAAAATGCTTGCATCAAGATGTACCTGTGCTTAGTGGCATCTTTCCTTTGGTGACAAATAAGTTGATGATCCTCACCCACTGGTCTTCCTTGGATTCTTTTACAGCTTGTAAAAGATCTATTAATGATGCTGGAAATACATCACAGAGCACTTAAACCATATTGGGGTTACTAAGTGGAAAATACTTATGTAATGGGGATAAAGTTGCTAGAGGAAAAGGCAAGGAACTGAATTAGGGAGGGGGTTAACTGGTGTGTTATGTGTGCTAGCTTGTGCGTTTGGGGAAGAGGTGCTAAAACAATTAGCTACGATTCCTGTGTTGGCTGGAATTAATCCTTTGGAACTAACTCTGCATTTGGAAATGTTCCCTGTTAGGAGCTGATGATTAATCAATTTTTCCACAGGTTTGGTTTATAAAGCTGCCAGAACCCCTTAGCTTTTTCATATCACAGAATACCTTTGGTCCAGAAACACAAGGCTCATAATTTGAGATTATTAGGGAGGTGATGAAAACTTGGGATGGACCAAGCCAGTCTTTCTGCCATCTGTAATATTAAATGCAATTTAATATTTTTGCATCTACAAAAAGAGCAACAACAAACCATTTTGGTATAATTGCTAAGAAAAGGATTTGAATACAGTGGTACCTCACAAGACGAGAAACTCGCAGGACAAGCAAAAAAAACCTTGTGTGTCATCAGTAAGTGCGCTCTGTATTTCCTGTTCAGGCAACTCCATGCGAGAGTTCTGCCGACGCAGCAAGGGCACGCGTTCTGCCGACTCTTACCTCGTGATTTACTCCATTGTTGTAGACAGCAACCCCATGTGAGAGTTCTCCCGACGCAGCAAGCGCACATGCATTCTGCCGACTCTCCTCTCACGCAGTTTACTCCATTCTCGTATGGGCAGCAGCGCGTGCGCATGCATTCTGCCTACGCTGCCACATGGTGGCAGGTCGACGTTCCTGATCACAATGAGCACAGCGCGAACAGCTCACGTGGGAAATCTCACAACAGAGCTCTCATCTCTCGCTGCATAAACAGTGTAAATTAAGTGAAATGCATTCAAGAAAGAGAACTCCCTGAGACTTCAGACTCCCGATTCAATCTCCAGGAAGTCCCCTCTCCTCTCCTTCGTGCTGGGATATTCTTAAAGCTGCACACCTGTGCACACACACAGAGAGCAGAAATTGTCCTTTTCCTTGCCCCAAATAAAGCAGAAATCCCCCGCTTGTCGCTTCTCCCCTCATAGAACAGAGGGAAGAAGTGCTTCCAAACCACCCATGATGCCCGAAAAAGCTGAGAGGGAAAAGGCCCTTTTAAAGTGACGGCATCCTCTGAGCCAGCCAGCAGCAGCCGCCGAGGCTAGAAGCTGCCTCAAAGCAGATCCATAAGTGCTGGTTCGTTTGCTCTATTTCTGCTTTATATCGTGTGTTAATCATAGTTACTTGTTTCACATGTTAGGGACAATCATTTCTACAACAAATTCCATTGAAAATGATTTTTTGGTAATATTTTTGGAGGCGTGGAACGGATTATCTGACTTTCCATTGTTTCCTATGGGAAACTGCGTTCCTCTTTTTGAGCATTTCATGCTAAGAGCGTTCTTCCGGAACGGATTAATCTCGTCTTGTGAGGCACCACTGTATTTCTAAGTAATCCCCATGATTTGAGCTTGACTTGATGTCTAATCTCATTACGTCCAGATATTCTGGATGGCGATTCCCAGAATTCCCAGCCAAATGTCATTCTGGAATTTTGAACTTAAAGACCTTAAGAGGGCAACAGTTTGGGAAGAGGGTGTGTGAAACCATGTGGTTTGCATCTATCCCCAGTTCCCTGGGAATTTGCAGATCCATTCAGATCATAAGAAAACATGTGAGTCTCATTATGACCCTACTCCAAGCAAGAGAAAGGGAGTAGCTGTGGCTGAGTGAAAGCCAGCTGCTTTCGGTTGTTAAGCAAGGAGTGAATACAGCTGCAAATAAGCAATGAATAAGAAACAAATTAGTTGCTCTGTTGACTTCTGCATTTTGTATTTTTATTTATCGCTGACATATTTTGAAAAATAAAATTTAGTGAAGAGAAACATGAAAGTGTAGCAAACAGACTGAGAAATTTCCTGATTTGCAGGAAATCAGGTTGGCAGTATAAATAAAACAGGTAGCAAGTAGCACAGCAAATGTAGACATCTACACAGCAAACACTGGGTGACTTTTGGCTGAGGCCACTGGGAATTCTGGGAATTGCAATCCAGAACATCTGGAGATAATCATCTCTGTTGCATGAGGTCACCCAAACCAGGGACTTTTTGACTTGTACTGCATAGCATCCTGCAGTTCCAGAGGCAGAAATATATTTCCGCCAAATTGGAGAGCTCCATATTCTGAATCTTACACTTAGAATATGCAGACATTAAGGAGAAAATGGTATATATTCATTGGATTATGGGAAAGTTCATTGAAAAAATGTTCCTCCTCAGAACAATGCCTATCAACCTGCATGCATTTGGAGAAAAACACATGACAATATAGCTGGATATTTGATCAAATATATAAATGGAGCCAGATGTGAGCTCAAGTTCTGCCTTAGACACAAAGCCAGCTGGGTCTCCTTGGGCCAGTCATTCTCTTTCAGCCCTAGGAAGAAAGCAGCAGCAAATCACATCTGAAATCTTGCCAAGAAAGCTGCAGGGACCAGTCCAGACAATTGGCAGGAGTCAAAAACTGACTCAAAGGCATACATTAAATTAAAAGTAAATAGGCCCAGAAATTGTTATTAAAGTGTGAAAAACAGAATTGAAGTGGGTGGGCTTGCTAGCCATGATAAGAGTGAAAACAGGGCAGAGTTTACATCTGGGAACCGGGTTATACAATTCCAGCAATGACTTTGTTTAAAGATGGTTATTCATCTTTAATGAGAAGTGGAATCTCGTCATGCAACAGTTTCACTAGTGTCATGTTGAAATGTGCAGGGATTCTTCATAGAAATGATAAACATGCCCCAAAGCCTAATTTTTACTCAAAATATATGCTGCTTTTGTATGGAGGGAGGGGAACAAGTAAAGGGAGGAGATGCCCTGAATCATATTGAAGGATCTGATATATATTGTCAATGTTGAAAAATAAGTTAAAAATGTTATGTGTACATAAAAGGGGTATTTGTGAAAGAAGAAAATTAAATTGGCTTCTGAATAAGTATTTTACATCTGCAGTTGAAATTGCCTGGATAAGTGAATTGGGATAGTATTTTATTTTTTGTTAGATCCCATCATATCTAGCAGGAGAAGCATATATGAGTCCCATCTATTAATGAATATCATCTGACAGGACCTAGGAAGAGAGTCATTTCTGCCATGGTGCCCATCTTTTGGAATATTTTTCCCGCAAATTTAGATTGGCACCCTGAAGACTTGATGGTGTCATCATACCTGGAGATGTGGCTGTAGTGTGGAGTCTTGGCAATATTAAATGGATGTATGATTGACATTCACTGGCTGACATATTATGTTTTACTGAATTTTTAATTGTGGTTTTAGAATAGTTGTAGGATGTTGTGTTGATTTTTTGCAGTTCCTATTGTTGGTTTCATTGTTGTGAGCTACACAGAGTTACACCTATGAGATAGGCAGCTACAAAGATTTAATAATTAAATAACTTGGTCAAATTGCAAAACTCTCTAGGAACTATCCCATCCATACATACTGCTGGTCTCTGAAATTCTAATGGATCATAGCAAGGCCTTGTAAATTTATAGAAAGCAGGCTAAGGAATTATGGGGTTTAAAATATTGTATCCACCACTAAGTCTTGTACAAGATTGTCTTTTTTATCTGCTCTTTTTTAGATTTGTATCTTGTCTTTTTTCTCTTTTTTTCCAAAAGTTCAAGGAAGTTACATGGGAAACTTTTTTTTCATTTTATTTCCGTAATCACAACCCTATAGAGTGGATTGACTTGAGTAATAGACTAAAAGTCTGTCAGTGAGTTTCCATAGCTAGAAATGGATTTGAACTCATGTTTCTTCATTTGCATCGTATAGATCAACAAATGGCAAACAACACTACGTTCACTATGAATTAATTTAGTAAATATATAAGGAGTTACAAATGCATGGCAGCATCCGTTCTTGACCCTTTTCATTGATAGTATTAAAGAGATAGAGTCTTGAAGGAGTTGTTCCATATACTAGTTGTGCCAAACAGATCTCTAAAAAGATAGCATTTTTTTCCCCTTTTCTATTAGCCAGGCCTCTATTGCTGGGTGTCAGATGAAGCAATGATGGTCAGAATTCTTCCGAGAGCTACTTTGCAGCCTGGTGTCTACATCTTCATTATAACTGTTTTTCAAGTGTACATACAGTATATTGGTAATTTATCTTTAAGCAAGCCAGTGGCCAAGCGGCTTGTCATTCTTGCTTGCATCTATTTGCTCATTAAATGGCTCATGGAGAAAAATCAATAACTATCTATGTTTCACAAATGAACATCTTTAGGATGAATAGATGTTGTGTTTTTTTGCCAAATACAGCACACGTGGTGAGGAGAGGTGATATAGTACACTATTGTCGCAAGTTGAATTTTGCACTCCAGAAAGTTTGCACAGAATGCAAGGCCTGTTGACATCTTGTGATTGTTTTTTTTCTGGGCTGCTCCTTCAGGACCTAGGGATCAACTCTTCTTGCTCAACATGGCAAGCCATTTAACCACACTTGGCTGCCATCTAAACTTCCTCCCTTCTGTTGTGCTTTCCTGTGTAATACTGAGGCCTTGGAAAGGAGTGCAAGGATTGGAAGGTATCCCCTCCCCCAAAAAAAACTTGCAATGAGGGTCAAATGGTTTGTAATGTGCCTAGTTCATAGTACTGGTATTTCCTCTGTTCCTTTGTAGAAGTCTGAAATACTTCCAAAATATGTTGAACAAAATCAGTCCCTCCCTCCCTTCTTGATACACCATCCAGTTTTCCTTCTTCTCCTGCTGCTTGAAATAATGCCTTTCCATGTGATTCACCTCTACTGAATGATTTTTAGGGTCTTTCTTTGTCCTTCTGACTTACACTTTGTCCCCTATATTTGGTTTAATCACGTATTTCTCTCTCACACACAAATATATATCTATATATATATATATAGAGAGAGAGAGAGAGAGAAAGAAAGAAAGAAGTCTGAGGTCTTATTGTTCCAAATTCATCTTGGATTTGGGGGGTTTGGTTTTTGAGAGCTGTCAGTCATGCAAACCTCCATCAACTGACAAACCTATTGGGTTTTGTTTTCCTAGCGGTTTGATATTGCTACTAACTGACCATGTAAATAATTTCTGTTCTGTGACTATAATCAGCTCACCCATTTTATGAGGGGACTATAGAGTGGATTGACTTGAGTATTTATGAGTATATCGATGACGTAGTATATATGAGGGGAGGGGTGGGGAATCAGCTCTTAATGTATTTATAAAAGACGCTGTCATAAAATTGTCCCAGTAATTGACCTGAGGCAGATTTTGAGATGTGAGGATAAGTTGAGGTTGGTAGTTATTTCTTCCTTTGGTACTGGTTGAATTGTAATTACTGATATAAAGTTAGATGGTATTATTCATGCTCAAGTGTGCATTACATTTTTAGGCCAGTGTGCCTTCTGTCAAATGTAGAGTTTGGCGTTAGGCCTTTCAGTTTAGATTGAAAATGATTGATGGAAATATATCTATTTCTTTCTCTTTGGAAAGTTGATGGTATTGGTGTCTGCTCAAAGTCATTCCTTTATAAACTTTTCTTGGCCTTTCCATAAATCTCTTGGTTGCAAAGGAAATTTGTCCTGTGAAATCCATCCTCAGCCCTCATATCAAATGCTCCAGGCTATACAGTAATTTATGAACAGTTTCTTCTGTAATATGTTGAATTGCTCCTTAACTTTTTTAGAAGTCAGGTTTTCCCTAGGACTACGTTATCTGATTTTCGCTAGGACTACTTTCAGTTATCTTATCTCTGCCTTAGCAAATAGATATTTGGAAATATCCCTGAAAATGAACCAATTTTTCTCTCCTGCTGAAAGGGCTGTAGAAACAATAATCTGTGTTTTCCTTATATGCAAATTTTATAGTGATTCACTTAGCAGACTGTTCACACCAATCCTAGCTTAACATCCAGGAAGGTATTTTGATATTTGACTTTTAATTAGCAGTCAACGACAAAGTGACAGTTACACTCCCAGCATTTTTCTTCCTGATGCAAAGATTCACAAAAGCAGATAGTGAGCTTAGTTCTGTTTTGCCTCCCTCTTACCTTACTTTAATTTTTTTGGTTTATTTTATTTAACAGACAAATATGCTCTTAAGTAAAACTATATTTGTATTTTGAAACTCTCTCTTGTATATTTTCATTTCCGGGCAATTTGAGCTGGCAAGATCCTGTCTTTTGAATCCAAAGGTTCGGATAGCCTCTTCAAGGCAGAAGATGGCCACCAACTGGCTTGAAGTTGGCCTTGCTCTTTTCCTTGCCTACCAGTCCATCTCAGCTGATTGCCATTGCTTATGAATGTTTGAACCTGTGTCTGTATGGTTTGGTGGTGACTAACAACATGCTTTGGTGTATAATGTACAGATTTGGCCAGAATATGTCTTCATATGTGGCTGTATTTGGATGTAAGAGATGGTTAAGATAAGAAGCACTGATAGTGATATAGGATGCTGGCTTATCTTGAGTAAAACCAGTAACTTAGAGAATTTCTCACTGCAGCCTAATCATCTTGTCTTCTTTCCTTACTTAAAATCATAGAATCATAGGGCTGGAGGGGACCTTGGAGATCTTCTAGTCCAACCCCCTCCTAAGGCAGGAGTCCTTATACCATCCTGGACAAATGGTTGTCCAATTCTTTCTTGAAAACCTCCAGTGATAGAGCACCCATAACTCAGGAGGTAAGTTCTTGTAAATGACTTCTTAAGCCAGCTTCAGACATCCCAATCTGGACTGCAGTACATTGGCCATGGGGCTGGGTTGGGCTGGGCTGGGACTCAATCTGGACTACCCTGTGGTCACCACGGGGCCTGATTGTTTATTCCCCTGATTTTTTATCTCTATTTATTTATTTATTAAGTTTATATGCCGCCGAAATCCAAAGAGTCACAAAAGCAGATAGTGAGCTTAGTTCTGTTTTGCCTCCCTCTTACCTTACTTTAATTTTTTTTGGTTTGTTATTTTATTTCATAGACAAATATGCTCTTAGGTAAAACTGTATTTGTATTTTTAAACTCTCTCTTGTATATTTTCATTTCCGGGCAATTTTTGCTGGCAAGATCCTGTCTTTTGAGTTCAAAGGTTCAGATAGCCTCTTCAAGGCAGAAGATGGCCACCAACTGGCTTGATCTTCCCAACCAGCAGAGATGTCTGGTGGTTTCCTTCTGGACTGGCCGACTGGTCTTTCCATTTTAGGGTTTCTTTTGTTCCTTTCTCACTAGTCCCTGCGCCTTGTCTTTACTTTCCCTGATACACACATGGATACTTTCAGACCCCCTTCCCATGATCTTCTTAACGGAACCATGGTTAACTGAACCACTTAACTGATTAGAATGACAGGAAACGGGTTGTTCTTTTGTGCCAGGATCCTTAGAATGAAAGAATGAATGGAAACTCTGAGACAAGGAATTCATCCACTTCATAGCAACATTCTTATATTGGAATTTAAAGATTTTTTTAACAAAATTGAAGAAAAGGAAAGGAAGTTGTGCAGTATTGTGGAGGGGCATAATATCATTACTATGCTACTTGTACATGCTGATATATTTTATGCAATTATAGAAGAATTAATTTTGACAATTCAGTCTGAAATTTCCTACCTTGGTATATTTGAATGAGAGGGTGTTTTTTTCTCTTTTTCTAGCATTTCACCCATACCTTCAACTTTCTTTTTTAGAAAAAGAAAGAAAATGAATCTGCCAGGATAGTAGTTGAAATTATTTGGACAGATTGAATGTCACTTTTGGGAGGCTTTTTCTCTCACATGGCAACATGGTTGGGAGCTGAAGTATACTCCTAGAAGCAGTATTGATTAAAGAAGGATCGCTGTCTCTTTTCTCTGCCTTCTGAACCGTAATAATTGGAAGCCCAGTGTAATCTATATAGTTAATGCAGACAGTATCTAAAGACAGTTTTTGGTGTTTCTTGCTCTCTCACTTTAGGTGAAGTTCTGTCTCTGGTGTGAGGCTGGTGCAATTTTATCTTGAATTTAGGTCAGTTGGTTTCCTTCGTAAACAGATTTTCTCTCTGCTGTTCATAGCCACTTGGAAGGAAGATACAAGCAACCCGGAATGCTTTTCTTTCCCCCACTCAGAAAAATTTGCTTATCCATTATGGACTTTTTCTGTTGTTTCCTTGATAGTTAATTAGGAGCTGGCAATACAGTGTGGCACAGATTCTTATCTTTTGGCATCTCCCTTTTTAGATCCTTTTATAAAGCAAATAAATGAATATTTATTTATATAAATAAACATTATAAAAAATAAAGGAAATAAAGCCCCCCAGCATACATTAAAAGTATGGGGATGGGGATGGCCTTGACATATAAAGTCCTTTTGAATTTTAATGGTTTTATTCAAAAAATACCCCCACAAAACAAGGATAAATTAAGAGGTCCTTGTAAGGCTGTAGCCTTCTCAGTCTCTTTGTGTTCTGGTAAGGTGTTTTATGATAAGCCATGACTGCCATTTTGTGAGAAGACTTTTGAAAGTGTCATTGATTTCCAAAGGTACCCAGTCCCTGCTTCCCACAACTGCTCTATTTTCAGTGTTCTAATAGTTTTTTTTTTGTTCTGCCTTCCAATAGATTGGTATCATGTGGGTATTTGGAACTTCTAAATGAATCCATTACCTTCACTATATAACTCATTCTTTGATAATGGACATCAGAGACTAAGCTCACCACTGATTAGAATTAACTTTTTCTCTCTCCTTACTACTTATAAAATATCAATACAATATCATATTATTAAATAACTTTGTTCATACAACATACTTCATTTGGCCAAGTAAAGACCTCCTTCCTCAGTGTTTTCCAACATGGACAACTTCAACATATTTGGATTTTAACTCCCAGAAGTCTCAACGGTGGTCATGCTGGCTGTGACATTCTGGGAATTGGAGTCCACACATCTGAAAATTGTCTGAATTAAGAAATACTGACCTAACAGATGAATTCACACATTACCCTATTTTTTGTGGCATCACATGTTGTGTGAGATACTGCCCCCATGACACTGAGTGAATTTATATCTCCAAGAGTGAATCCAGAGAATAGTTAATTCATTTACCTAATTAAGCAAGTTGGGCAACTCAGCCAAATGAGGTTCAACAGCAAGCTCTTCATTTAACCTTTCTTTATTCAACTTCCATGCCAGTTGGAAGTATATTTTTGAAATATACTTAGGCTTTTTTGTCATTTACAAATTATCTAGGGCAAGAAAAGATCTACATGACCCTCAGGCGCTATGCCAATAAGACATCCTTGGGGCCACAGTTTGAGTATTTGTAATGGTAAAAGTCCTTGCAGATGGGAATTCCACATTATGGAATTGACTTATTTTTGCTTTATGAGAACATAAAATAAACATTTTCTTAATTAAGAAGTGGCATGCCATTGCTCAGCATTACCATGGAGCACAAGTTCATTTGCACAGCTGCTATGGCTCCCTTAGGACTTTACTTACAATACAACATCCCTTTGCTTTTTGGTCCTTTGGAGATGGGGTCAAGGGAGAAAATGTAGAGCTTGTTTGTTAGTTCCTCATCAATGATTTGTAATGGTAAAAGTCCTTGCAGATGAGAATTCCATATTGTGGATTTAAATTCTGCAGTGGCATACTCAAATTCTGCCAGTGTTCATCCAGATAGCAGGGTCTGACCAAGTTCTCAACGCTGGTGCTGGAACAAGGAGCCTCTTTCTGGTCTCCTCCCATGTGATCAATGGCTTTCATCATTCCCTTGACTTTTTGGATCACACCCTGGAGATATCTTGCATATATGCATTACTGAAGGCATGCCCAACAGCAGGAACTTGTGTTTGTAAAAATAAACAGATAAATTTAGGATGGAAAAATGGTAATTTAATATGAATCACAGATCAGTTAATAGGTGCATTCCTCTTTGAATACTTGTCTTGCCTTTTGTTACATTGAAATTTAAAATTCAGAGGAAATTTTAGAAAAGCTTTGGGTTGGAATATCTAAGGGCTTAGGGGGCCTCATGACTCTCCAGAACCCAGATTGTGATTCTCCTGCTTCTGTATGGCAGAATTGGTATTTTAGAGCTATTTATTGACTTAATCCTCCTGCAATGCTTGCTGTAGAACTGCAAAAGTTAGTTAGCACCATTGGGCATTTGCTGAGTCTTTGCTCAAATTCAACTGGCAAGGTTTTTAGGCAAAGTGGGAAGAACTCTTCCTAGAAATTTTGGACAAAAACTGCCAATCAAGAGCAATGGTACTGATTTGGATCGACCAAGAAGTCTATTTCTTATGAAGCAGCTTTCTGTATTCCTAAACATCAGCATTCACTGGAGAGGAACACTGAGACCCAATTTTGCTTCACTCCTGGTGTTCCTACACTTGCATGGCTGATGCTAATTGGAAGTGGCTTTTGGTTCAGATGAGTGGAAACTAGTAGGAGAGTAACCTAAATAATTTGGAAAATATATTTATTGCCTTGCATAATTCAGGGAAGATGTCATTCTGTCACCCTGACAGGGAAAGCATGAGCTATTTCACACTCTTTTTTATACATAACAAATATGTGAATATGTAATTGCACTGCTGAAACTGTGTCATTCTCCCAAACATAGCTGCATTGCATTAATTTGTCCAAATGTTTTTTCCTCTTTCATGCTCCATGGTCTCCCTATGAACAAAACTTTGTATTCTTTATTATTGTTATTCTGATGGGGTTATTATTATTCTTCAGGATCTATATAGAAAGCCTCTGAAGAGGATGCATATTTAATTATAGTAAACCTTAAGGGGAAATGCTTTGAATTGGAAGAATCTGTAACAAACAACAGGGATGAGACTGAACTGCTTACATAAAATACTAGAAGATGGAAAAAATATCATAATCATTTGTGCCAAGAAATGCCTTCCATCCCTCTGGCAAAGCAGTTCCAAATAAGCACCAAGCATCTTGTATTTCTTAAGTGCTGAAGAGGAGCTGAGATTCCCAGCAGCAGGTTAGGGGATCATTCTTCACCAGGTTCAAACTATGTGGCCAGAATATGATTGTGCTGGTTAGGGATTCTGAGGATTCAGGATCACTATTTCTACAAGGCACTAAATTGGGGGAAGATGAATTTTCATAACTTCACAAGATTGGCTTATGAAAGCCAAACACAGTTCTGAAAACTGCTCCAACTTAGCACCTTTGGATTCTGAATGATGAGTTTAGCTTTGCTTCATTGTGGGTTCCATGTGGATGATTTTGCCATCTGTCAAGATGGGAGAAAACTAGGCAGTGGAAATCCGGTATCATGGGATTGGCAACTTTGAAGAGAATAAGATTTGAAGAGAATAAGATGTTGATCACAGTATCTCGTTTCAGGCTCACTGTTTTGAGGTTCTTTAATTGAGACTTTTGGATCAAATGGAAAACAAAAATGATGCCAACACCCATGTTAGGGTTTTTTTGGCAGGGGGGAACAGAAAAACGGAATAAGTTTAAACTTGTATTGATGTCAACCCTTTCTAGTAGCTAGCACCCAGCTCTTTGCAGGAAAAGCACTATGGGGGTTTGATATTCATGAAGGATTTCTTCTCAGTGCAAATCATTACATTAAAAGAAAGGATATTTTTCAGCAACACAATAGAGGAGAGAGAATTAAAACCCTTCCTCCTTGCTCTGATTGTGATAATTACCAGCTCCTCAACACTAGCACTGAAAAAATTACAATCTTAAAAGTTGGATGCACATTTACAGCATCCACAGTAGTTGTGGTCTGTGCTGAAGCTCTTGGTATCATCTCAGATGCAAAATGTTGCTACATCTCCAGCTTTGATTTAACAATCCCAGTGAGTCTCAACAGATTTGATTCTGTCAAAATTTATGTTCAGCAATCATTTCATAATTTCAGGGCCATTTTTCAGGAGAGGTATTGGCTGCTTATGCAATGCTTGGTGAGGGACAAATAGATGGCTAAAGAGGATCATGTTCCTTCCTTTCCTATCTTTGAATGGAAGTCCTGAGGAGCATCTGCTGGAGGCTAATCTGTTGAAAGAAAGGCCATACACTCAGAGCTTTTGCTAGAAAAGGATCACAAGGCATAGGATGAACATTTTGCCCATAGCTGTCGTCAAGTCCACTTCAAGTCCTCAAGTTGAACTTCCTCTTGTCAATGGATACCTCCTTGGCTCCTCTCCTATTTTTCTATGCTTGTTTGTGGCCTTGCTTTCCCACTAGTAACCTTCTCAGATCCTTCCCCTCTTAAGTTCTTTACCACTTGATTCCAACCAATCAGGGGTCATTGATAGAAAGTTCAGCCTTATTCTCACTTGCTTTAATGGAATGAAACTTTAAGAATATAGATACAGATCAAACAGTAGGGAGAACCTCTTGAAAATAAGAGTTGTCAGTCAGGGGAGAGTTTCTTCAGGTTTTCAGAGTTCAGATGGTCATCTATTGGGAATGGATAACAGTGACTTCTTCATTATGCAGGGGATTGGACTTAATGACTCTTTGGTTCCTTCCAGCTCTACAATTCTATGATTTTATGATGGTCTGATAGAGAGAGACAATCAGTTTGGGTTTTGTGCAAGGGATAGAATTCCTTGCATTTTCCTCTTTGAGTGTGTTTGCGTATGTGAGAAAGAAAGAGAATCCTGGGATCTCCTTAGTATTCTCTTGATCTTCTGTTCTCTCTGTATGTGTATCCTTTTGTAATCCATCCAGAGGATTCTGGTTGTTGGGTGGTTTAAAAAATATAATGAAGAAAGAAGAGTAACAAAATAGATTTACTGCCATTTATTTCCATTGAGTAGCGCAGTTTAAACACATGACGGTAGTCTGATCATGGAGTCAACATACTGAAAGCAGCCATTGAAACCTTTAAGTCCAACCCCCCACGCTCAGTACAGGAATCCAGTTAAAGCATCCCAAGCATAGGGTTAGGGTCTAACTTCCATTGCAGAATTTGTCTTGCAGTCGAGGTCAGAGTAAGGGAATAATGGAAAAATTACTTTCTACTAAATCATGAATTTAGATGGATTGATGATGAGTTAGAACATCTCCATGTTCATTGAAATCTTGTTGGACTATTTAGTTCAATGTTGCCAACACTGATCATCTTCAACTTTGGAGACTTTCAGCCTAGACTCTTTCCCAGCACTCCTTAAACCTGGGACCTTCTATATGTAGAAATCTGAATAGGGCTGTCTTGGACTTGAATTAATACCCATGATTCATCCATTCCTGGGAGCCAACAGCTCCAGTCAACCCTCTGAGTAGTGTGTCTTCCATGCAGATTATTTCCTCTGTAGGAAACTCCTGTGACCTGCTTCTGTTCTCTGACACAGGATACCAGCAGCTTTTTATCACTGTATGACTCTCCTTTCTTGCATATCTTAGTTCTTCCCTCCTACCATTTCTTCTTGTTGGGTTTCTGAGGCAGCTATTGCCCTCTTGAGCTCCTGCTGCCTCCCTATTAGACACCAAGGAAAATTGACTCTGTTTCTGAACTTTTTGTTCCAGTTTTATCTAATCCCTTCCTCTTGCTCACTCACCTGTTGCCCAAAGGAAGTCAATTAAGGTAGCAAAGCTTTGATCTCCATTCCTCTATCACTGGCTCAAAGTTCAGTCCTTGCTAGATACTTGGCTGACTCATATATTATTTAACCTGGGATTTGGGTAGCCTGCAACAGGTGGGGTGGAGGGAGAAACAGCATTCATAATTTATCCCTGGCCTACAATGTCCAAGGTTTGATGGCTAGAATGAGGGAATAGAATTCAAAAGGGTTGGCTTTTGCCATTTTTTAACAAGGCAATAAATTCTGCAGATGATGGCACATTTTACAGTCCCTTTGGAAGTGTTCCATATTGCCAAACCTTAGAAACCATTCATAAAATATGGCCAAATGAAGAAGTGTTCATTGAAAATGTTTTAATTATTTTTTTCTAGAGACCTGTATATGAAAAGAAGAATTCTTGCATTAGAGATGGGTTGGAGAGTGCCATATTGGTGAGCTACAACATCTCCTAGAGTTATCCAGCTATTATAATTGGCTGGATGAGATTACAAGACAATATAAGTTACTGGGGAAACACTATTAGGTAGTGTTTCTTGCAATCTGCAGGTCTTTAAAGTGTGTGCGTGCTGGTGAGAAACATGTGGTAAGAAAGATCTTACACATTGCCAGACCTTCTCTGTGGAAGTCAATTGCTCCCTAATTGTACCCCAAATGTTGAAGGTGTTTTTTGCAAAATAAGAAGGAAAATAGGCTGAACCCAGTTATTGTATTTCTCTCACCTCCCATCCCATTCTGGCCACATATGCTGCCTCTTCCAAGGTAAGCTTGTTTCAAGTGTTGGATTTGAATCTGATTTTATCTATTATCAAGCTGATTTGAGAGAGTCAGCACAAAAGTTGATAATCAATTGATGATAAACTGCTTTTGATATAAGAGGCAGGATAGGATATTTTATTTAAAAGGAGGTTCTCTCCCCTGCAGGCACAGAAAGAAGCAAAAGCAGAGTCTCTTAAGGGATTAAATGTAAAGTAACTGGGATCCATTTACTTCATTCTTTCCAAAGGCTTTCAGCTTAAATGAATTAAAGGAATCAAAAGATATTTCAGCAGCTGAAGCAAAATGCACCCTCCTATCTACATTTGCATTTGCTGGGAAATTTTTGCAGATTTTTGTGGGAATTTGTCCCCTTTTGTCAGCTCAGACAAAACAACAGGCAACAGCCTCAAAATATTGGTTTGTCAAGTTGGCTCTAATGAGATTCAGCTCTTGACTGGTTTGGTCTCTAAGTAATGGTTCCCTTGCCAGGACAAAATATGTAACTCGGCAGTATTTTTTTAAGGAGAAAATCCTTCAATAATATTTAATAAGGATTATCATTCCTTTGCATCTCTAGTTGCCCAACAAAGGTTGCAGAATTCCAAATCCAGCTAAGACTAGGCTTGATTTGGCCCAAATCTCCTTCTATTTACCATGAAGCATGGACTGTGAATTCTAATGGGCACTTACAATAATTTTAATTTGAAGCTGCAAATTAATTTTGATATTATTTGATTGATGATGATGATAGTGGAATGCAGGAAAGGTTGATGATGGTACTATTTACAAAACTCTGAATTAACACAGGAGACAATAGATGGACCTGGACCTCTTAGTTGGCTAAGGCCCTTCTGTGATACTTTGTGGTTTTAATATTAAACAGTAACAAGAGGCAGTTATGTCTGCGTGTGTGAAAGAGTGAGAAGTTGTCTTGTTTCTCCTAATACAACAACTTCTCAATATGGAAAAGAATTTTGGTGCATGGGTACCTCTGATGAGAAATCATTTTTCAAAACTGGAAAATCTGCACCTTATTGTTTTTGACACAGTTGACCTTCTAAGTTATGAAAATCCATGTAGAAAAAAGAGACATCTTCCATTATGTTTTCAAAACCAGACTCTCAGAACACAAGTAGATGTGTACATTTTGTATTTCCCCATCGATAAAAAAGTATACACAGATCCATCCCCTCACTTGGAAGTAGGGATCCATCCATTCTGTTCCCTGTTTATTGTTTAAAGCTGAAAGAGGGCAGAGAAGTACTGCTTTGCCTCCCTTTTTTACTATCATTTCCACCCTAGTATTTTGCAATATGCTTCTCCATTTTTTCATGCAGTTTCTAGGACAAAGCTCTGTCATTTAGTTATCTTTCCGGAGTGAGCATCGAAAGATTTAGAGGATATGAATAATAGTTACAAATCCACATACTAAAGGAGGTATGCCCACTCTTAGTAGGAAGCTTCAGAGACTGTCTCAATTTCTCATAATTACCACTCACAGCCTTCCAGATCTTTCCCTTCTCCTATTATCCCCAAGGCATGTGAAATCAAGAATAAAGGGGTGACTCTCCTTCTGGCTTTCTCTCCTTATTAAACCTCTAAGCCATTTGCAGTGCAGCTCACACTGCCATCGTGTGTGTGCTCAACCCTAAATATATTCCTGCAGGGCAGGAATGTAGCAAAAAAAATTAAGATGGCAGTTACAACATTACAATTGAAGCTCTACCTGTTTTTTATTTGTGACCCATGTGCCGTGCATCTAGGTCTCAGATTGTAGCATTCATGTTGTCTCAATAACTGTCAATCATCATGATAACCTGACAAATTGCATCTCCTTCCTTCCTTCCTTCCTTCCTTCCTTCCTTCCTTCCTTCCTTCCTTCCTTCCTTCCTTCCTTCCTT
>JANHZU010009422.1:175911-189720 GCA_032468055.1 Acrochordus granulatus | reverse complement strand
TCTTGGAGCCCAAGAAGGTGAAATCTGCCACTGCTTCCATTTCTTCCCTTCTACTTGCCAGGAAGTGATGGGACCAGATGCCCTGATCTTTGTTTTTTAATGTTGAGTTTCAAGCCAGCTTTTGCACTCTTCTCTTTCACCCTCATCAAGAAGCTCTTTAGTTCCTCTTCACTTTCTGCCATTTGAGTGGTATCAGTATCATGAGTATCTGAGGTTGTTGATATTTCTCCTGGCAATCTTAATTCCAGTTTGTGATTCATCCAGCCCAACATTTTGCATGATATACACTGCATATAAGTTAAATAAGCAGGATGATAATATATGTACAGCCTTATCATCTTCCTTTTCCGAATTTTGAACCAGTCAGTTTTTCCATCTCCAGCTCTAACCGTTGTTTGTTGATCTGCATACAGATTTCTCAGAAGACATGTAAGATGGTCTGGTAGTCCCATCTCTTAAAGAATTTCCCACAGTTTGTTGTGATCCACACAATCAAAGGCTTTAGAGTAGTCAATGAAGCAGGAGTAGATGTTTTTCTGGAACTCCCTTTCTTTTTCCATGATCCAGTGAATTGTGGCAGTTTGATCTCTAGTTCCTCTCCCTCTTCGAAATGCAGCTTATACTTCTGGTAATTCTTGGTTCACATACTGCTGAAGCCTAGCTTTAGATATTTCAGCATAACTTTCTTAACATGTGAGATGAGAACAATTGTATGGTAGTTTGAACATTCTTTGGCATTACCCTTTTTTGGGATTGGAACCTAAACTGACCCTTTCCAATCCTGTGGCCACTGCTGAGTTTTCCAAATTTGCTGGCATATTGAAGGCAGCACTTTAACAGCATTATCTTTAGGATTTTAAATAGTTCAGCTGGAATATCATCACCTTCACTTGTTTTGTTGTTAGTAATGCTTCCTAAGGCCCATTTGCCTTCACACTCCAGGAAGTCTGGCTTAAGGTTACCACTTCTTTGCAGTTATCAGGGACATTTAGTTCTTTCTTGTATAGATCTGTGTATTCTTGCTACCTCTTCTTCATCTTTTCTGCTTTTATTAGATCCCTATCATTTTTGTCTTTTATCATGCCCATTTTTGCACAAAATGTTCCCTTGATATTTCTAATTTTCTTGTAGAGATCTCTAGTCATTCCCAGGCTATTGTTTTCTATCTGTTTCTTTTCATTGTTCATTTAAGAAGGCCTTCTTATCTCTCCTTGCTGTTCTCTGGAAATCTGCATTATCCAATCTTCAGTTGGGTATATCTTTCCCTTTCTCCCTTGCCTTTCCCTTTCCATCTTTCCTCAGCTATTTGTAGACCCTCATCAAACAGCCACTTTGCTTTCTTGCATTTATTTTTCTTTGGGATATTTTTAGTAGTTACCTCTTGTACAACATTATGCACCTCTGTCCATAGTTCTTCAGACACTTTGTCTACCAAATCTAATCCCTTAAATCTATTTATCACCTCCACTGTGTATTCATAATGGATATGACTGAGGTCATTCCTGAATGGCCTAGTGGTTTTCTATACTTTCTTCAATGTAAGCCTGAATTTTGCAATAAGAAACTCATGTTCTAAGCCACAGTCAATTCCAGGTTTTTTTTACTGACTGTGTAGAGCTTCTCCATCTTTGACTACAAAGAATATAATTAGTGTGATTTCAGTGTTTGTTTATTTATTTATTAATCACTTTTCTATGCCACCAATTTTTGAAGACTCTTGGCGGCTTACAAGTTTAGAGATTATACATTACTTATTAACCCTGCCCCCCTTGGCTGGCCGGCAATGTTCACATCCAGGGTATCCTCCAAGGCTCCTGCTCTGCCCCCAGGACAGGCGAGTGCAGCATCAACTTGCTGCTCCATCGCTGCCAGCCAACTTCCCCCCGAAAGAGGTACCCATCCATCTAATCGCATTTTACATGCTTTCGAACTGCTGGGTGGGCAGGAGCTGGAGGTGAGTGATGGGAGTTCACTCCATTATGCAGAGCTACAGCTCGAACTGCCAGAGTGCTGGCCATCTCTGGTCAACACAACTGATGTCATTAACCTGAGTACATGTTGTTCCTACTTGTCCATTTTTCAGGTTCAATTTAGGTACTAAATTCCAGGCAGAAATGGTATGTCCTTCCTCCTTTCCTCCTTGCGTAGCTATTACATCATTGATTTCTCCCTGGAATTCTATTTTCATGCTTGTAAGACGTTCTGTTCAATCCATTCCAGCAACTTGATCACCATATCTTTTTTAGTTCTCTTCAGTGAGTTATCTTTAACCCCAACTTTGAAGTGGGAATCAGTGGTTCTTCAGAAATTGCTAAACTACAACTGCTTTCCAGCTATATCCTCACAAAAGTCCTTTGTGGTGCTTAGATTAAGAGTCATGGTTGCAGAGTCACCCAGCAGGGCACTTTTTATATGAAGAAAGTTTTTGAGTTTTTTAACCCTGGAAGTTAAAAGAATTAGGAAGCATTTGATGGGAAAGACTATCAGAAATCCTGGTCAGTTGCTTCCCTTCAGAACTAGTCATCATACATTAGACAGACAAATAGTCTGGCTTGGTATGTGAAAGGGGTTTTCTTTTTTGGTATCATTCAGCACAGGGTTGATAAAGAATATCTCTCTGGTTGCTAATCCATCCAGAAATGTCAGGTTCTTTTTTTTCTGCAGAGAATGACAAGTATCATTTGAAATAGTTTCACATTCTCTTATGTGCACATCTAAGTGTTGATTTTAATTCACCCATTCCTAAAAATTAATTTTCTTCCCCACCTTCTCAAACTCTTATCAAAAATATACAGCCAGCTTTAAGTTGCCACATTCTAATTTATCACTTTCAACTAGTTGTACTGATAAAGCATAGCACGGCTGACATTATACAAAAAGTCCAGCTTTTGCTTATTTAATTCATTTGGATTTATTATGAAAATGTAGAATATACTAAGAGGGGAAAGAAGGTTCTTGGAAGAAGTTTAATTTTTCACTGAAAATAAAAGGAAAGAAAAGCACAAGAAAAAAGACGACAATACAGTGCCCTGCAAAGCTTCAGTTCCATGCCTGGATTCAGTCAGATCACCTCTTTGCAGAAAATTGCTGAACCAATTTGACAAAGTAAATCAGAGGCCTTCAAATCAACTGGGCTGTTGGACTTCTTCTTATGTGAGCTCTTTAACAAACAATCCCTTTCAATCAACTTATCAAATTAGTGGATTGACTCAGCCCAATGATTTGTACTGGGTCCTGGATGATGTAGACATCTGAGCTAAAAAATGAACATACCGTGATTATCTTATATTTAGTTAAGAAAACATACCCAAGAGCAAGGATCAATATAAAATCATCTAGGCAAAGTATTCTAAAATCTGGGATGTTAGAAAAAAGAAAGTTCTAAATATTAAAAATGACCCTTGATGATGGATGCCCCTTTTTTTTGCTGTCCCCACTGATGCATCATATGTTGTTCCAGCAGGATCTAGGGATGATCTTCTGATGGAAGAATTAATAGCAGTGGAAGAGCTTACATCTCCAGCACTTTGATCAAATCCAGCTAAGAGTCAAATAGGTACAATCCAAGCAGGTATTAATGGAAGCCTGAGGATTCCCTAACCCTGGAGTTAGAATGGATGGAAAGTCTTTTATGGACTCAGTAGGTTTTGCTGAGAAGAGCAGGTGCCAACACAAGTGAGCTGTTGCATATCAGTGATGGTGCTGGTAGAGAAACTGTTCCTGTGATCTTTTCTCTAAACTCCAAATTTATTCTGAATTTTGGGTATAGAGAAATGGCATTGAGCACTGGGTAGCTTCCAGAATTGTCATCTATGCTGGCTAGGAATTCTCGGCATCTACAGTCCCACCACATCCAAGTTAGGGAATCAACAACTCCACATAACCAGTTCAATGGGCCTTGAAGAAACTTAAAACCAAACCAAAGACTCATGTGCTGTGTAGGGGAAGTTAGTTGCCCATGTCTAATCACTTTAATAAGGCTAAATAACATTTGCATTAGCTTGATATCCATTACTGAAGCATTCTCATTTCTGCTAAGCTCTTGTTTGGCAGGGTTTCCTAAACAGGAGGAATAACCCAGCATCTTTCTGTTGTTTAAATCTCCAGGGTTCCGGGTGCAATTAGCTACCGATATCACACGAAAAAGGAATAAATTATTAACACTTTTAAATAACTTGGCATGCTTATGTAATAGATATAATTTTCCCACTGCTTTTCAGTAAGCTGCCTCCTGCTGCTGCTGTTGCTGTTTGCAGGAGAGGTCATAGCTAAAAATATGTGCAATCTTTCCGGTTATTTCTGCAGTGATTTCTCCCTCATGGACAAAGATCATGAAACCCTTGAGATGTATACAGGAGCAGCAGAAGTGAAAATATCTCAAGTGAAAATATCTCAGTCTTTACTTTGGGTTTTTTTGTTTGTTTGTTGTGCTAGTTCCTGTTGCCTTTTTTCCCGTCCATTGATTCTGAATGCAAGGCTTTCACCAAGCTTCCCTCTGTCAATGAACTACTGTCATCCACTGACTCTCTTCCTGTGGGCCTCATATCATTGCATAAAAGGCAAAATTAACAGAAATGGTGTCTTCTTTTTTCCCCCTTCTGCAATGTTGGAGTGCTTAGAAAGGGCAAGCAAATAACAGCAATGGATTTGGAAAGTAACTGGAATTGGTAAAGAAAAAAATTAGGATTTCAGCCCCCATGCTGGGAAGTAGTCTTAGTACATGCATGTCTCTGAATTGGCTTGCTTTTGTTTCTCATTATTCCCCATGCAAAAGCCTATAATTACCCATACTCTGTTCTTGACCAGCTAGCAGTTGTACAATTTCTCCCAGGGATGTTTTGTTAAAGGCCAAGTGGTTGCCCCTTTCCTTTGTTTTGTATGGTATGGTTCACTGCAGAACAAGTCTCTCCTACCATTCCCCAATAATTGTTCATCATCTCATTGCTTTGTTCAAGAACATTTATTTGTAGATCTGGATATGTGTTTTTTTCCCCCCTTTTGCTATGGGAATTGAAAATTACAGATATGGGAAGACACCCTGGCTCTGATGTCTTTAAAGAGAGGTTTGGTGGAAATATATTTTCTGTTTTTCCAAATAGCAGGGAATTAAAAACAAATTGCTAATACAGCTTTATCAGATAGTTGAAGCTTTGAAGAGACCATTTCTTCTGACCTTCTGATAACCCAAGAGACGTACTCCAGAAAAATAGTGAAAATATTGCTAGCTTTGCTGTGGCACATGCTTTATCAAAAGAGCCTCTGCTGCTTCTCCAGAGCTTTTGAAATTGGATCTGAAATGCAAATGCTACTAATACCTCTTTTGGTAAGGAACAGCTATATTTATTTCCCCTTCCTGAAGTCAAAGAAATAAAAAACATTGGAATGTTACGTCCATTATACAGTACTTCTAAAATACAGTCCCAGTCAAATCAATTCAATTCAATGAATATAGTTCCATCCAATCCCTTCAAGGGAGTCTGGGAAGTTCAGCACCACAGAGAGCTCCAAACATGCTCCTGGATCAACTAATCTGTTCTTCACTTAAACAGATCTTGGATTCTTTGCTTTGTTCAAACTGCTGATCATGGGAACAGAGTTTGGGACCCTGTTTCACTTTAGGATGGTCTGGGTCTGTGCTGTCTTGTTTTCTGTTGCTGTTATTCTTGTTGAAATCTTCATAAAAATTCCTAAGCCCTCTGCTATTTTATTGCATTTATTTATTTATTAAATGTGTATGCCACCAAAATCAAAGCAACTCTCGGTGGCTTAAAATAAAAAGCATAATAAAAACAAAATTAAAAACAAGTAAAATCATTAAAAACAATCCAACTGGGCAGAGCGGGCAGATAAAATATATATATTGGGGGAGGTGAATACTAAACCACTAACCACCATTTGCCATGCCCAGGACAAAATAGCTGAATGAGCAACAGTGGCCCAAAACTCCAGGATTTGATAGAGCCTCCCTAGTGGGGACAGAACTTATGCAGATATCTAATCTATGCAGATATCTTATGTTATAGTCAAATAGAGAGCTTTCTGGTTTGTCCACCTGCACATTAAAGTTCATGCATACTCTTTAGAGGAGTGAGGCTGCTTATACAACAAAGCTTCAGAAAAGTCCTAGATTCAGGTGTCACTCATATTCCCTCATCACACTCTTAAGCTTTCCCTTTTTGGTTTTTCACAGATTGATTTATTTTCAAAAATAAAGTTGTTTGAAAAGGATTGTTTAATTACAACTCTCAGGGGAAAGATTAGTTGCTTCTACTAGAAAATCAGAACAAAAACTTTTGATGTGGAATAATCAGGACTTCCCCAGAGTAACATATGACCCATTTTCAGGATTGCACAGCCCCTCCCCCCATGGTCATGTAACTGCATTTTGGGTGCTTAGCAATCAGCCCACCTTTACAGGCATTTGCAGAATCCTGTGATCATGTGACCCTGAGTTGCAACATTTTTTCCTGATTTTCAGCATTGATTTCCAGTTTCTGGCAAAAAAATACTCATTGGGTAAAATGGATTTGCTTAATGACTGCAGTGTTTGCTTAATCACCATAGTAAAAAATAGTCATAACTTCAAATCCAGTCATGTGATGCCTTGATTTATAACTGTAATTACAGTCATAAGTGGAGGACTACCTGGATATACTGTAATCAGGTTTGGATTAGATTGATATTTGGATGTGAGATAGGAGATGCCAAGGAATACCAAGCTGTAGGCAAGAAAACATCCTGGAAAAAAAATAGTGGCAAATCATTTGAACACAGCATGGAAGCACTGCGTAGTTGAATTTCCTGAAAATATCCTGGGGATATAAGATACTCACATTCCTATGAATGAGCTTCAGGCAAATCTGTATATTAGTTTTCTCATTTTCTCATCCTTGTTTGTTTTGGTCTGTTTCCTTATCCAATTGTGAATTTGGAAGATAAAACAATCCATATGAACATGTGTGCGCTTTTTTATACTTGAATAAGTATAAAAAGGGTATATATACTTTTATACTCTGAAGATATTCAGTTGTAGACTTCTCCATAACTACATTTTCCTAAGATTCTTCCTCTCTGATTATATATTTCTTTTCTATATTTCTCTAACATATATGCTTTTGTGTGCCTGTTTCTTAAACCCTGTACTCTGACCCACATACATTAATGTGGATATTATCCCTCCCTATGGTTGTCATCCACAACAACAGTAATAAAAAAGTTAAAATATTCTTGTTGCACAACCTTCTGGAAAGATGGAAGTGGCACTGTAATAGTAATTTATTTGTTTTTTAATCTAGGTAAGGTTTTTGATTATTTTTCTCCAAAAATTCTTTTGTCAGCAGAAAATTGAAAGTCTTTGTAAAGAGACATGGGATATAAATATTGCACTTTTCTTGCATGCTACAGTGTTCTACAAAATTATGTTTGGGACTGTACTAGAAGATGGGAGGGCTTTGTTTGTCTGACATTAATGTTTGTCCCATCTTGTCGAGTCATCCTGAAATATTTAGCTTCTTTTCCATCTAAACCCTTAATATGCCTGCTGTTGTCACCTTCAAAAAAATTCACCTTTGAATGAAATGTTGGGAAAGGTTTCAAAGTCTCTTTTTGGTTGAAGACAAAACTTTCCAGAATAGATGCCATTTCAGTGTTTCAGGGGTGAGAGCTCTTTAAACCTTGCTACTCTGATTGCCCTCTGCTATTCTTCTGTTGTTGTTTTTTTTGCATTTTCCACTGATTCTACTTTAAAAATGTAGGTTTCTTTTCTCTTGCCAGCTAAGGAAGATGAGGGGACTGCCAACTAAGTGACAGTTAACTACTTATTATCATTCAGGCCCCTTTCCCCTTGTGATAACTGTCAGTGAGCTATGATGCCACTATCTGACGTAGAGTTCAGAACAAAACTGCTCATCTGCAAGCAATGGTGGCACCTGCCATTTTGATGAGAGGTGGAGTTCTGGGGGGGGCAGGATTAAGAGGAAAAATAATTCAAAAGAAGAACTACATCTTCCCTGTAAAATCCCTCTGGGATTTTCTATTTCCCAAACAAGGCAACGTTTTCTTTTATTCAGAGTATTGATGGACTAGCCTGTTTTGACTTCTTTCAAAGAACCCTGGCTGAGGATTCATTCAAAGGAATCCCCAGTCTTTTCTTGCCCTCCTTAGAGTGCGTCACCTTCTCCCCTCAATTCCCACAATTATCAATTCTGAATAAACTTCTCCAAAACCCAACTCACTGGAAGGGTACTGGGTTAAAAATAATTGCTTTATATAAATGCATTTATTATTGATTCAAGACAGTAACTTAATTGAAAGAATTTGATCCTCAGTGTAATTAGGGAAATCTTCTTTCTATCATGGAAGTTTCTTGCATGATTTTGGACCAGTATCTTTCTCTGTCTCTCTTCCTCTGTTCTAACAAGGTTGTTTTGTTATTGTAAAATTGGAGAAAGGAATATGCATATTTAACTTTTAGGTTTAATCACCTATATTCAGATATCAGATATAAATATTTATATTAGATATAAAACTGATGACTGAACATCAGAGTCTTCATGTGATCTTAATCAAGAATGCACAGGAACTTTTTATTCCATAATTTGTTGGTATAAACTCCCTAGGTCTTTAAACAATAATATATTGTTCTTGAATAAACTCACCTTCTAACTATCATCTGGTTTTCCTGAGTTTACGCTGCCAGTGGTATTTACAAGAATAATATGCCCATGGCAAAGATAGCATTTGAGATGTACCTTTGGCTCCCAAAGAAGGCATTGATACTGACATTTTTAGACATTTTTTTCACAGAGAGGAACATTATATTTTTAGCAAACATTTTCAACTGGTGTGATTTTGCACTTCTGCCTGAGATGGGATACATCTTTCACTGGGACTTGACAGCACTTCTGAAACATCCTTTAAAGTTCAGAGTTTAGCAGAAAGAGAAAAAATAGATGGGTGCTCACAAGTCATTGGGGATTTTTATGGGGCATATACCACTTCCCCCCTCATATTGTAGCTTCTTTTCGCAAAGTAAACTCTTGTGTTTTCATAACTTGTTTCTTGAAAATCCCATTTTGCCTCTTGTCTCAAGGGAAGAAGAAGAAGAAATCCTCTCATGGGCTTTTTCAAATGCAGTGTCCTTGTTCTCGAGAAATGGTTGGAAATTGTTTTCCTTTAAGGAATTCAGAGTAGTTATCCATTCAGATTCTTTGCCCAAAGATTTGGGAAAGGCTTTCTAAAGGGTATTTTGTTCAATAATTAAGAATAACTTTTGAGTGAAGTGGATGGCGTATAAATGTAATTATAAATAAATAAGCCCCCATTCCTCTTTTTTATTCACAGGAATTCTTCCTGGGTTCAAGTTGAGATTCTCACCATAAAGCTTCACCTATTAGTTCTTATGAATTATGAATTTCTCTACTTTCTGAGATTGTCAGAGAGATTTTTCTCTGCCTAGTCTTCAAGAGGCAGACAGGTAGATATACAGAAGTCTTCTCTGTGGCGGTGGTGGTGTCCTAACTGGGAGATCTTTTCCCAGACATCTCTCCTATTATTCAGATGTCAGGAGAAAAACTATGAGATGTCTGCTGGGAAGTTGTTTAGATTGGTTGGGGGACCAGTATAGAAAAGTAGAAAAGTAAGATGGATTTTTAAGTTACTTTCTCCAACTTTGCATTTCCTGTTAAACATGCAGAAGTTGAATGGAAGCAATCCAAGGATTTTGATTCCATCACAAGCCTAAAATCACATAATATGATCCCTGATTATTTGCAGGTTGGTATTTCAAAGGGAAGTCAACTGAAACAGCAGCGTTTTAGAGAAACTATGTCTATGAACAGTGCAGTAAAAAGAAAGATAGCATACAGGATTTAATCCAACTTTCTCCAAATCAGTGTTATACACCCATTGAGCTGCATGATTTTCTGGATGCAGAATTAAATCTTCAGTCTCAGTGACCTCTTTCCCCAATGCAAAGAGACCCTGCTTGGGGTTGATTTGTGACTACCTTTGTAGCAAAATGAGATATTTCTCTGCCTTAGTTGTACCTATTTCTCTGCCTTAGTTGTACCTATAAAGCAGCAGGCAAAATTAAGGGAATAAACATGGTCATTAACAACAACGGGGGCCCCTATAAACATTTTCTGCTTAATTAGAGTCTTCCTTTCTCATAGACCAAAAGGACAATTCTGGCTTGCTTTTCTTTTGCCCATCTGTGCAGACAGAGGTATTGTTTGACCTGTTGAGCCCTTCATCATAAGGAAACCCCTTTTTCCTACTTCATATCACTTAGCTAATAAAAGTCATGCTGGTGGTTGGCTGACATGAGAGTGAGCTGGTCTGTTGGCTGACAGTACAGACCTGCATATTGTGACTCTGAATTCTGAGTACAAGACATCTGTCTTGTCTTTCAATTTCATTCCTTTGAAGGTGTAAGATTCAGGCTGTGCTGAAAGATGCAGCTACAGGTAGTCTTCAACTTATAGCCAAAATTGGGCCCATTGCTAAGTGATGTGGTCATTAAATGAATCATGCCTGATTCTACAACCTTTAAAGTCCCTTTTGGTCAACTTGAGTGTGAAATGGTATAGTTTGCAGGAAATCATCCACTCATCTCATATGGATTTTTCTAAGTTCCCTTTCTACTATACAAAGTGTAGTTTCTGCTTCAGTTCTCCTGTTACATTTGGGCATAAGAGGCTTTGTTGCCTTTTCACATTTTTGCACCTCTGCTGGCTTATCTTATCAGCAAAGCATTTCCCTCATTTCATCCCAGTGACAGCTTGCAGACAGCTCATCTTTGGGTAATCAACAAACAGCAAATTACTTCTGGGTGCCTTTGGCAGACCCCTCAGAGACGGCCTGTTTGTTCAAGTTAAATTGCAAATAGCAAAAAGAAAGGAAGCTTTCACTTAGTGCTCACCCATGAGCGTGGAAACCTATTATATCCTAGTTGTTGGAAATCGGATCCTTCAGGCTGATTGCATTAGCGTTGTCCATTGAACAGATGGCAGGCAGCCAGACAGAGTGGCCAAAGATGTGAATTATGGTGAAATGGCTATTCTTTTTCTTATCTTGATAATAAGGAGAACACTCTTCTTGTTTTTGTTTTGCTGTGCTATTTTTTTAAATGTTAGTTTTGTTTCTTACAATCCTGGGGATTCTTTTATACTGTGCTGTAATTGTACAGGCTGTAATTCTAGTATATAAAATCACAGGTGTTGTTTTGATTGACTCAAACTGGAGTTTAGTTGGTAGTACAGTCAGATCACATTAGATGCCAGGAAGTATTGACAGTACCTTTCATAATAAAATAACTCTCAACCTCTACTTCTTCCTAAATTGGGGCCCAATCCATAGACTTTTCAGAACAGTACATTTTCCTGTAGTTACTCCAATGTCACTGAGTACTCACAAGAGGATATGTGAGGCTCCTAAAACATTACAGGTGCAAATGATCACCAATAGACCTGTCCTCAATTAATGTTATTTTTTAAAAAAAAGGAGAAGGGAAAAAACAGTTTTTAAAAGTTAGAGCCACCAACGAAGTATCTGATGACAAATTATTTATTTATTTATTTATTAAATTTATATGCCGCCGAAACCCAAAGACTCTCGGCGGCTAACAACAATAAAACAACAATATATTAAAAACATTTAAAATAAAAATAAACCCCCATTAAAACAAAATAATAAACCCAGCAGATTAGCGAGGTAGGCAAAAAATAAAAAAAATATTTTTTTAGCATAAAATAATTATGTGCCATGTAAAATATTTCCTTTTCTCAACATAGGGCCAATCTTTTTAACATAGTGTCCTCATATTGTAAGAAAAGGAGCATTCTTTCTCTCTCTTTAATTTTAGAAACCAAAGAATCATAGAAAGAATGTTAGAGGCTCTGTAGTCCAGTCTCCATCTCGAGCAGGAATGCATTTGTGCAATTCTGATTCGGGACTTACTAAGGTTTCCTACCCTTCCATTCCTGGAGATTTTGAATAGCCTATATTGGGTTAAAATCCTTAGGCAAACCATATACAACTATGTGAGAAAAAAGATAAAATGCATCTAACCATTGTACCGTGACAGTGTCACCCACAGTTGTGGGTTGAACTTTAGCATCCCTCCATGTTTCCCTTAGGAGCCATATCTGAATGGCCCAATAAAGTAGAAGAAAGCCAGGAATCCAAGAGTAAGGAGTTCCCTAGAAACCATGACTTAACTAAGTCATATCTCAGTGCCATGTGTGAGCCCAGCCCATCAGTCTAAATAACATCCTCTTCAAATTCACTGCTCTGGCAGAGCAACTAAGAAGTCTTTTACCAAGTTCCCACACCTGATTGTACAGCAGGGCCTTTGTTTTTGACAAGACAGTTGAGAAATGGACAAAGCCATTCATCCCCTTGTCACAGCCCTATTGTTTCCCTAAAAGCCAAGCTTTGCAAACACTGCTGGCATTTAGAGAAGTCAAATAAATGCAAATATTAGAAAACTGCTTTGTTACAAATGGTTCCCCACCATCCTAAAATCTCAGAAAACAGGAAGGCTACGAATAGCTCACTGAGATTTATATAGTGGAGATATCACTGGTGCTGACCATTTGTATCCTCTTCCAGGACATTAATAAGATAATTTATGGTTTTGAGATCTCCAGTGGGGAGAACTTTTCTCTTCAGGTGAGATCTGGAGCTTTGGAAGCGTAAGATTCAATCTGAAGGAGGAGATAGCTTTGGTGAACACTTGTGGCAGAAAACAACATTCCAAGTGGATAATTCCTCACTGGAAATGGTGGAGTTTATAGTACATATCTCAAGGCTTCAGAAATCTACTAAAAACAAGGTGTCTACATACTCTTCTGTGAGTTTTAGCATTGTAAGAAATTGTCTTGTGATACTTTCAACAATTGTTATCTGTTTTAGTATTGTCTATTCTGACTGGTAGCATTGCTACTTAGTTTCAGGATGGAGCTTCTCTAAAGTTTGAGATATATAATTTGGGATCTTCTGATATGTCCATTAAACTAAAGACTTCTAAAGATACAATCAGTGCTCATACTTCAATATAGAAAGCAATGTTTCTCAACCTCAGCAACTTTAAGATGTGTGGACTTCAACTCCCAGAAATCCTGAAGTTACTAAGGTTGAGAAACACTAATATAGAGAATGCCTTTTATCAACTTAGACCTTAAAGTCCTTTAGCTTAATACTTTCATTTGGATGGGAATTTCTCAGTCATACCTGGAGATGCTGCAGATTGAACCCAAGCCCTTCTACACTCAAACCTGTGCATGATGCCTTGAGCTGTAGCCTTTCTTACAAGACAGATTATAACTATAGACTTGAGGAATCACAGTCTACTGTACATGCTGAGTTATGCTTTTAGCTCAAAGAAGTCTTTGCCTTCTAGGGGATCAACGATCCCATTTTCTCTTGCTAACTCATGTGCTTGTGCTTAAGCAAGCAACAATATTTACACTCCATTCCATCTCAGCTGTTGACTTGGCAAAGACTGTACGGCCTCTTCTCCAAACCCTTTCCTTCCTTGCCAGCCCCTTCATTTCAAATGTCAATTTTAAGGCAGTTTCTCCAACAAAATTTTGGTTGTTTTCACAAAGTCCTTCTCTCCGCCTTCTTCCGGCTGCTCCTGTCAGGGGTCACCACAGCGAATCTCCTGTTTCCATCTTCCTCAGTTTTCAGCATCCTCCTCAGTCACACTGACCTCCTGCATATCGTCTCTCACAGCATCATGTATCTTCTCCTAGGCCTTCCTCTTTTCCTTCTGCCTGGTAGCTCCATCCTCAACAAACTCTTCCC
>JANHZU010009422.1:164319-175811 GCA_032468055.1 Acrochordus granulatus | reverse complement strand
CTTCCTTCCTTCCTTCCTTCCTTCCTTCCTTCCTTCCTTCCTTCCTTCCTTCCTTCCTTCCTTCCTTCCTTCCATGATATTGAATAAATACACCACTGGTGTAGCACCCACTAATGGCAAATTCTCATAGAAAGCTACTGTAAAGAAATAAGCTATTTTGCCAAAAATGAGTTTTGATGCACCTTCTGTCTGCAGACAAACCCCTAGCTTCTGTTGGCATGGAAATCCTACAAGTTCTCTTTTCTGTTCTTGGGCAGTGTAGAAGAGGGTCTGGATTGATATAATATGTAAAGGATCAACGTACAAGATTAGCAGTAGCCTAGATGAAACAACCATTGGGACTTGTGGTTTTTACATTGTATAGATTCAGGTCCTCTGGGAAAATGATAATTTTTATCAGGAAAGTTTTCAAGATGCTAGAAAGAAGTATGGGATCCCCAGTACATGTCCTATTACTTCCACCACCACATAACAATACATGGTAATCAAGGAGGCCCAAGATTGTGCCAGCAAATTTTGGTGCCATGACTTGCTACCACAGCTCAGTATTTTCTTAATAGTAATAAAAATATTCACCATTTTCTATACTCACCTTATTTTTAGGCAAGTGGCTAGAAAATTCTCTGGAGTAGTTCAGTCTCTTGCCTGGGAATCTTGGAACACTCTGACAGTTTCAAACTCTGTAGCACAATCTGCCACAATCCAGAATTAAGCAGTGCTTCAGTTAGTGCCTGAGGAGACAAAAGTGCCAACTCTGCTCTGGTTAGGAAATCTGGCTTGGCTTGAGCTGGAGAAGCATAGAGGACTGGAATATTTCCATCCCAAAGTGGGAAACAGGAATGGTCAGAATTTGTGAAAAAAAATTAACCATAAAACAGAAATCAGTGCCAGATTTCTATTGCAAAAAAGTGTCTGGGAAGTAACCATGTTCTCACCAGGAAAATACACCAGTATAATGAAGTCCTGAATATTCTCACCCAATGAAGAAAGTGGAAAGTAAATTAAGGTGTATTGTTTAATACATATATTTTCTTCTTTCTTCATTGGGTCAGAATATTGTGTTTGTGTTTTTTTTAATTCCCGCTGAACCATTTGTCTTTCCTTATTCCATGCAAGGAAATCAAAGATAGCTTTCTTTTTATATTTCATTTCAGTTGAGAGGAAAATGAATAATTTGGTAACCTGATGTGTGGTGTAAACTTTTAAATAGGAGTTTCATAAAAATCAACTGACTTTTCATAATGAAAAATACATTTAAATATGTATTTAATAAGATTATTTTAAAAAAAGATCAGATATATGCTGTGGAAAGAAAACATGCTGGTTTGTTCACCCTTTTGATGTCATTTTTTGGGGGAGTTGCAGTAAAGAGAGAAATAACATTTGGAGACAGAAAAGCCTTCAAGTTATATTGAATCCAAGGGAGGGAGAAAAATTCCATTATGTTACTCCAATAGTTTCTCTCTGCTTGGTCAGAATATTCCAGATTAGTTTTTGCTGTTCTGACTGGGTCATCTTAGGTAAAAAAAGTGGAAGAAATTTTTAAAAATACTGTTCCAGTTATCGTTATTATTTTTTTTGTTTTCATCTCTTTTGTGCAACACAATGAAAAATGAAATAAAATACATCAGATTGTTCGCCTATAAACAGTTGTCTGTGGTTTCAGTAGTATGGAGAGAAATCATATGCAGCTCAAAGGGCTTATTCTTTGACCAGAAAGAATCCCATGGCCTTGGCAATCAAAGCCGAACATTAAACTGGCATTTGCAAAACTTGAAAGAAACAAATATATCCTATTTCAATCATAGCAGTAGCAATTGTAGGCGATTTTATTTGTATATTTAAATCATCCAGTTGTAAATCAGCCTCACTATATGAAGAAAATTAGAAAAAAACTTCTATCCGAACATGTACTTAATATGATGTGCTTTTAAAAGCAATAATTTATTTTTCTTACTAATGTCCAACCAAATCTATGTCCTTGTAATTTCCCAGAATAATAGAATGTATAGCTGAAAAAAAGAGCCAGTAGAGTAGTTAAGGCTCCAGGCTAGATATCAAGAGACAATGAGTTCTAGTTCTACGTCAGGAACTGCTTAAGGAACTATGAGTTCTAGTCCTGCCTCAGGCACAAAGCCAATTGGGTGACTTGGGGCCAGTCATTCTTCCTCAATCCTAGGAAAGAGGCAATGGCAAACCACTTCTGAAAAACCTTGCCAAGAGAACCTCAGGGACTTGGCCAGGTAGTCACTAAAAGGCAATACTGACTCAAAGGCACCCCCCCAAAAAAAGGTTGTGTTAGAAACGATCTTGGGGATCATCCACTCCCATTAGCTTTCCAGTGCAAGAATCCACCATCACAGCATATAGTCATCCAGCTTCTGTAGAAGCAGCTCTAGCAAACGAACATTAGTCCACCATCTCCAAAGACAGTGTCTTCTATGTATAAAAAATATAAAAAAATGGGTCAAGACTTGGTGCCTTTGAAATTGTCTGTTCGACACAGATTTTGTCTGCCCAAGCTGAGGGCACTTAGTAATTAATCCACTTTGCCTACTGAAGATCCTCACTATTGAGAGTTGTGACACTCGAACTGCTGATGTAGATTTTCTCTGTCATGGCTCCCTTCTCTGGAGGCAAGAATAGATCCCATTCTCTTGTTCTTCTAGATGTTCTTTAGAATTTGGCTGTTTTGTAAGACTTTTTAACTTGAATGCTATGGGTCTCCCAACACCAGGCATGGGATTATTACAACACAGTGATTGTCAGTTGTATCAGATTTCATGGTATCTGATTCTGTTCTTTTGGCATTACCTTGGCTGTTGCTCTTGTATTCACCTTGGAGCCATCTGATTGAAAAGGTCTATAAATTCATGAGAAATAAACAAAATGTTTCTGGCTTTTAAGATATTTTCATAAAGGGGTGATGCCTCTGCTAAACATGTTAGGGATGGTTGCTAGTTTTGATGGCACTTAGCAGAGAAGTCTTGTGGATCACCACCACCTTACATGAACCTGCCTCAGCTGATCCTTGTTTTCTGAGGTTGTCTCATTGTCTCCTTGCTGATGGAAAGATAATTAGTGTGCAGAAGAGAAACTGGTTTGGTTTTGTTCTTCTTTACATGCAATTACCAATTCTGGAGCAGCTTGCCTCTTTGCTTTTTCCTCCCCCTTTCCCTTTTATAGTCTATTAAGATAATTTTATCCAGATGGGCCTTGCAAGGCACAATTTGGGGCTTGAGCCACACCTGGAGGTGCTCCATAGCATCGCTTTTCTGTCCATTTTTGTTTTACAACTCTGACTTAATTGGAATTATGTGGCGCTTTTTTCTCTTACACCAGAGACCTTAGGTATATGTGTCACAGTAAGGCATGGCCAGAATACTAACATTGAAATAAAACCAATGGAAGTTCATACAAAACGGTTAGATTCCCACATCCCTAATTAGTTTAAGTTTAGTTTTAAGATTTATTAGCTGCATTTACATAACAAGGTGCAGTCAGTTGGCTAGTTTTATCTCTCCTCCATCCTTTTTTTTTGCTAAATCCATCTCTTGAGTTAGTTTATGAAAATGTGGATTCAGAGAATGACTAATTTAGTAACCAATTATAGGGGTTGTGTGAAGCTAGAATACAGAATGTTGTTCTTTAGCAGTGCTGATCATGGTGATTTCCTTGATATCTCACATCCACTTTCCCAGGAGTCTGTACTTTTCCATAAGTCTTGTTATAAATCTTGCATAAGTTTTGCATAAATCTTCCCTGTTGAGTATGAATAGCGTGACCTACTGTATTTTTTAAAAAATACATTCACATCTTGCCCTTTTGACATTCACGTTTTAAGAACGACATAGTTTTAGAGCAGAGTTTCTCAACTTTGGCAACTTGAACATATCTGGACTTGGGAATTCTGGGAGTTGAAGTCCAGACATTCAAGGTGCCAAGGTTGAGAAACACTGTTTTAGAGCATAGGATGATTCAACATCACAGTGGCTATTAGGTTCCTTCCACCTGCTTCTGAGAAGCCAGATGTCCTGAATGGGTAGCACTGGGAATCTAAACTTTGTTTTGGTTTTGAACATCCTAGAGGCTTCTGGTTGGCCACTCCTAAAAACAATACTTGGTTGCTTTCTTTTTTCCGACAGCACAGCATGGTGTGTGAATCCAGTTTGTCTGGTCAATTTCTGACTCTATGTATTGTACCAATCCAGAAAAATGGGTGGATTCAGTAAAAGAGTGGTAAGAATCTGAGAGCCATAGTGAAAAAAAATCTTTTTATTTAGAGTAAGAGCCATCAGGGCAATTGATAATAGCACATCCTGTGCTATTAGATGGATGCAGTGATAACAGGGCTTTCAAGGTTTTTAGTATGTAATAGTGTAGCATAAGAGTCAGTCTCTGTTTATCTTTGCTTTTCTAGTTGTGAGTTTGAATAAAGATTTCCTCTGCAAGACAATTTCCATTTCCTGTGAAAGACACCTGGATGTTGTTTGATTGATTGACTATATGCCATTTAGTTGTTTTTTCACTCCTAGTGACCTAGTGATAGTTAACTCCTATTAAATTATTATGCCACAACCTGTCTTTGAAGCCCACATACTTTCAAATTGACCATCAGGAGTCCGCTAACAAGTCTGTATCAACAGGTCTGTTCAAGAGCAAACCTAGTCTCTCTTCTTCTGAAGAACCCAGTCATTTATCATTGCCTTGAGAGCATCACAATACTGAACAATGGGGTACTGGAAATTAAAAATCCTCAAAGGCCCAGCAGGTTATCATTCCAGCTGACATGGTTTATTTTCCCATCCATTTTGTCAACTGCTCCAACATTAGGCAGACAAAACGATGATTAATTGATAGCATTTCAGCCTCCAATGGCACAGCTACTATGTTTTTTGTTCGTGATTTTTTTTCCAAAAAGAGCATTGATGGGATCAGAATTTTAAAATAAATTAATAATATAATGTGGCATGTGATATCCAGATGAGAGGCCTTAATCGTCATGGCTGGCACAGAAAGGGATAATCTCCTCTTGTTTCTCCCTTACTCCTCTTGCCCATCCCCTTCTCCAGCCAACAAATGAGAAATTATTTAGCCTAGCTATGCAGATGCTGCTTTATTTATTCACTGTTATTTGCATGTGGCACGGAACGGGAATTGAATGTGATGTGGCAAGCTGAAACTACTTAGCCTCATCTAAGGCCAGACTGCAGCATCTTTAAATTCTGAATATCTGGAGCTTTTTTTAAAAAAAGAACAAATGCAGTATTTCCCAACCTTGGTCACCTGAAGATATAGACTTCAACTCCCTGGCTGGCTGGGAAATTCTTGAAGTGAACATCTTCAAGTGGCCAAGGGTGGGAAACACTGAACTCGTGGAAGGTTAATAGTGTTCCTCTCAGAGCTAAAACTCCCAGTTCGAATCCAGAGTGAAACTTGCTCACCACCATCTCAGTGTGAATGGAAAGCAAAGAGACCTGCTTCTCAATCTCAGACCTCATAAGCCCTTTGAGGGATATTGTCTCTGGAGACAGTTGTAGAACATTATGGGCTTTGTATATTATTGTTTGGTTGTATTTAGCAGCATTCTCTTCTGTTACGTGAAAGAGAGAAGTAATTATTTCTCTGTGGCATAATCAACTCAAAGGCTTCTAAAAGGTCTTGGGAGGGTCTCACCTGCACAGTTGCTTTATTATGGCATAGATCTTTTCTTCATGCTAGCATATCAGACAGCCTTGCTTTTGATTATTTTCTCAGTCTTTCTCTCTGTCTTTCTAAGGTGGCTGTTGGATTTCTCTGGCAGATCCCAAATTTAATTTCACTTGCATTTTTTCCCAGAAGTAGCTGGAAGGGCTTTGATTTGATTTTGTTTTTTGATTGTAATTCTTGTGATGTAACAGAAGAAGGCAATTTAATGACTCTTCTTTACTCTTACTGGGGTCTTAATGCATTTAACATGGTTTGGCCATTGCATACAGTGTTTTTGAGGAACTCATCTGGAATTTTAAGAGTGTCTCAATGCAACTTGGCCCCTTCTTGTGACTCCTCAGATTCATATTTTCTTCTCTGCTTCTCAGTTTTTCTGAAGCCATGAGATTATTATTTCTTGATATGGCAAAGAATGTTATAATTTGCCTGGAGATATGCATAAAAGCCTCCCCATAGGATAGTACTGTGGAAAAAGCCTCAAAAGTTACAATAGTTAAATACACAATGATAGAAGTTGTTTAAGTACAGGAAAGTCCCAAAGGATTCTGACACGTGAGGTTCTTTGCAGCTCCCAGTTGCTGTGGAGACAATTGCAGTGGTGCCGCATAGGGACAGTGACTTGTAGGATGCAAATAGATTCAACAACTTCACAGCTTTCCACACACAGCCCCACATCTTCTGAGGACTCAGATTTGGGTTAAATTCCCAGCACAAGAGGAAACCAACAGTTTCCAGAGGATATGTCTACTTTTTGAGTGACCATGCTGACCAGATAATTCTGGGAGTTGAATCACATCTAGAAGATGTGATGTGAACTGCCAAGAGTCATTTTTGAAGTCAGCAGCATATACATTTAATAAATGTATCTATGTACATATGCATGTATGTCCAGAGGAAGAAAGGTTGATCTAGAGCAGTTTTTCCCATCCATTAAGAACACAGTGAGTGTAAACTAGAGACCAAAGTGAGTAGATCATCCATTCCCTCTTTTTTTACTGCTCCTCTTCCTTTCCTCTTTTCTGGGAGAAGGGTTAGGACAGTAGTTCTTACTATGATTGGAATTGCTTGCTTTGAGTAAGGCCAGGGATTGCATGTTGTCCTACTCTACCACTTCTTGGTTCTATGTGAATTCCTGCCTTGTTTTCCTATCCAGAAGCCAGACAACTTGTGGTCTGAAATGTTTCTTAGCTGTGTGTTCCTTCCCTGGGAGACAAGCTGCAGATTTCCCTCTGAATTCTGCAGTTCATTCTGGAGTGCTGTTGGAGTGGAATAGTTGTACCCTACCATCCACAAAACTGCATGGAAAGGTTTTGGTTGACCAGCACAGAGCAACATAGTTCCTCCTGAATTAGACTGCTGAGATGTGTGGAGCAGACTATTTGCTAAAAGCTGGTCAAGGCTAAAAGCACATTGTGGAGGAGATGACTTCCACTTCATATCTCAGGAAGTTCTTGCACGTTGTTTGTCCTTGCCAGGAGCCATTTCTAATACTTTTTGGCCCTCTTCCCATTCATTTATGGTGTCTCAGCAAACTCATATAAGAAGGAGAGTGAACTAGCCTGCCAGGTTCTTTTCTTCCTTCTCCTTTTCCCCACTATTTGAAAGCACTATTACTGATTCCTTAGCCTGAAGAGAATAGTTTCATTTCTCCACTTAGGACTTGCTTTCCAAAATATGAAGAAGTGGTTTGTGCTTGAGGATAGAAAGTCTTGGAGTTTTTCCTTCTCCTTTCAAAAATGCTCTCTAAGCAGTTAAGTGCCTGCTTGCTGGGCTTCCTAGATTTAGCCCTCAGTAGCAGAAGCCACAATAGGGGGGAAAAAGGCAGGACAACTGTCTAAAAGTGTGAGATGAACAAGTAGCTTCTTTTGTAAATGAGTTTTGTCTAGATTGTAGGATCCGGAAATAAGGGACCTGTGGATGGGGCTGTTTCTCTGCAATTCCTCAGCTTGCAGAATTTGGGTCTCATGTCTGGATCCCAATCTGATCTTATTTTTCTAACCTGCAGCTTTGATCATTGGCAGTAGCATTAGTGAGAAGGAACAGTAGGATTGCTTCCTTCAGCAAATTGCTGGAGCTTGCCTGCTCTGGCATCTGAAGGAGCAGAATTTCTTTCTGTGACAACCTGGCACAGAGGAAATAACCCTGGGAAATGCCTACTTGCTGTGATGGCTTGTTCATTGCCCATTAGCCCTTCTTAACCAGATAGGCTGGATTCTAAGAAAAAAATTAAAATGTTGAATTTGGCTCACTGGGTGTCTAGGCAGGCTGAAAAGGAGTAATAGAAATCAGTAGTAAATCCTAATAAGTCTGCAAAGAGTTGTAGAAATGTTAGTTGTTTTGTAGATTGGGCACAGAGTTGGAGTTGTCTGGGTTTTAAGATACAATGTCTAACCAGAGTGTCAGTTGCACTGAGTAAAAATCATGGGTCATTTTAAAAAGATATCTCTGTGTATGCATGTCCTGAGGATCTATTTATGCAAAGTGCTATAAAAGTAAGACATAACCTTTCCCATTTTACAACTGAAAACATTGAGGCAGAGATACCTGACTGAAAGTGGGATCTCTTGCCTCACAGGAAGAAAATGGCACATGCAGGTGGCATGTGAAAGAGCAGATTGGCTTCTAACTCTTGTGCCTGTTACTGCGAAGCCAAGCCACTGTTGTCTCTTCCACGATATGGTCGTCTGCTATCCTTCCCTTCACACTAGTATCAGAAGATCATATTGCCTGTTTTCCAGGAGAGCAGGCAGCAGAGGGTTAATGATCCATTCTCCCAAGTGGCTGAACATAAAAGAAGCTGGGGAAAAAAATCCCTCTGCTGGTCTCTTGTCCCTTTCTCTCCGTCCTTCTCTTTCTACCTCCCAGCTGTTATTCTGACTGTGGACCAGGATGAGGGCAGAGAGAAGCTGCTGTATCTCTCAGGAACTTTTGGCTTTTGTGCTGAGATGCATCCTTTGGCGTGCTTGAGAACATTGCAGGCTTCTCCAAGATGCTCCCAGTGCTTCAGTGATGCTTTTCACTGTTGGTTCCGAGACTTTGGCTCTCCTCCTCCTCCTCCTCCTTAACCCCTCTTTCGGAATATGGATGATTTGAAAACAGCCCGATGCCTCAGCCCTGATCAAGGTAAGGCAGAATTGCTTCTCCATGTGTTTCCCACATACCCCTGACCCACTGACATCCCTTAGCCTTTTCTTAAGAGGTGGAACAGTTGTGATTAGGTCACCTCTTGTTTGGAAATAATAGCTACTCTTTGTCCCATGGAGATACATATTTATTATGCAAGGAGCTTGGAGATATTATGTGGAGTTTGTTTTGGATTTGGAGGGCAGCTTTTTCCCTGCTGAGTCGTTTGGAAAAAAAGTTGTTTTTTTATTTTTTGTTTTAGCTGTTGCTGTAGTTTGTAACTCTACCTGATTGCCCACCCCACGTAAAAACTTCCCCGTGGTTGCAAAATCAGGCTATGGTAACAAGACGATGTCCTTTTTGTACAAGGAGCTTTCCCTCCCTTGTCATTGTATCTCTGTCATAAGCGATTTCCATTTTTTAAAAAATGAGAACCTTTGATGACTCATTAGATCAGGGAAATGTGTAAAAAAACCAAACTCTTAAATCTGAAGGCCCTTTGTAAAGAGAGAGAGAGAGAGAGAGAGACCCTTCCTCCCTTTCTCTCTCTCTCTCTCTTTCCTTTTCTTTCCCTCCCTCCCTTCCCTTGACAGACAGTCAACAGTTGGCTGTGCCATGTACTAGAAATAAACCTGATTTTGTTTTAAGTTGATCCTCCTGAATACTTTGGTCTTTATGCTAAACAACTTTAACTTAAATGTGATCACTTGTTCTAGAGACACCTTTGTGATCTGTATGCATTTTTAAAGAAGGGAACAAAACAGCAACAAAAGCTTTCTTTATTTGGTTCCTTGATTCCAGTTCAGCACCTGTGCCTTTTCGAGCTGTGGAATTATAGCAGCAAACAGATATAAATATGTCCTGTATTTTCTTGCCTTTCCCCCCATGTGGTATTATGCAAGCTTTACAGGAAGAGGTGTGACTTAAAAGCCCACTTCTCTGAGTGGAAAACTGGTTTTCCTTTTCCCTAAGTTGGTATTTTTATTTTGTATCATGTTATGTTTCCAGCAGAATGAATGTATTCATTCTACATTGAATGTAGCTATCTATCTATCTATCTGTAATTCTGGACCAACTATGGAGAATTTTGGGGGGTCTTTCTGTGCTTGGGAAATTGGATGTAAATATATTTTTTAAAAGGTAGAGAAAATGAATCAAGCACCGGGAGTCTGTGTTTATTTTCCTTAACTTTCAGAACCTAGCTTGGATCCATCATCAGAGGAAAAAAGGGATGTAAAAACAAATATTATTTATTTGTAAAACACCTAGATTCACACAAGTGTGATGGGTGGTATAGAAATTGGATGGATGGATGAAAGTATAGAATATCTGGTTTCGGTATCATCCCATTTTTCTGAGTCTACACAATACATTGGGGTAGAAATTATGGCACAGATTAACTTCACCAAAGTCCAAAATGGGGAAAAAATAAGGATATCAAAGTCTAGCATAAATGCAACTGGGTGGGAGAACTGTGTTATGCAAATCCAGCCAATGTGTAGCTTCGCATTAACTTAATTAATGGGGGAGGAAGGTAATCATTTTGGACTCTGAATTACAGCATTTGGCATTCTGACCTGAGCAAAGAATGAACTATAGGGAATAAATTCTTCTAACATTGCCTATCAGATATGGGAAATCAGTAAGAGAAAAGAGGATGAAGCTATTGATCATTCCTTTGATGGAATGAGCCCCTCCTGGTTTAGCAGTTGGGAAGTTGCAAAATGCCTATTAACATTCCAACAGCTCAGGAGGTTTATTTATTTTTAAAATCTTATCAGTCTATACAAGTCCAGTGTATGAGAATCCAATATGGAGTATTAATACAGAGACTACGACATTAATATATTAAGGCTGTTTTTCACTTTTGAACTCAGTCTTGGAAAAGAAATTTCTATCATCCAGTAGGGAAATTAGGAACAGAAAATTTAAAAGTTGAGAAGAAAGTTGACTGGAGAACACTGAGCAAAAGGACAGACTACTAAGTGCTTTTGGTTTTAAAGAAAAATTCAAGTCTATTTAGGACTGTCTTTTGAGATGTAGGAGAATCATGGTTCAATAGTAGAATTGCTTGTCATGCGGAAATTTGGATCCATTTTCCCAGTATTTCCAGTTTCTTCAAATACTTAAGGATCAAGTAGAAGGTGACTGTAAATTTCCAAGTCCATGCCTTTTATGGCAAGCAAATAGAGTGAGCAGGTTGAAGGCAGTGCATATCTCCAGTCAGAAAAGGTCTGCAGCTCAGTGCTTTGTGACTCAGAAGATTCTGATTAGCATCTCCCACTTAATGCTGGGCCTTACAGTTCTTCCATTGCGTTGCTGCCTTATTCTTCTAAAGTTTCTTTCTGCCAGGATTGTATTTTCTTTATCCCATCATTCCATCACTCTATAGCCTTCCTTGCTGCTCACATGTCCCAAAGCCTTCTTGATGTCTTCCCTCTGGATTTATGGAAATGGAGAAAGCCAGAAAGGTTGTGGCTTAATGTCAAGAAGATAGTACTATAGAAAGCAGGGCACTTTCAGTTCTATAAGTACAAAACCCAACTTCCCTTCTTTCCCCTTCCTGGGAGGAAAAATTACAGACAAATTCCTTTTCCAGAAATTGAATGTGAACTGGTAGGAGAAAATAAGAGTTTCTCTGCATGGCACATATCTCTTTA
>JANHZU010009422.1:142180-152958 GCA_032468055.1 Acrochordus granulatus | reverse complement strand
TGGAGGGATGAGAATAGCAGCCCTCTCTAATAAGCTTGAAGCTTAAGTACTTCAGCTCTTTTTCCAGGAAAGATAGAAGAATTATACCTCCAGTTCTCAATGACCTCACTTTATCCCCCTTTGAATGATATGGGCTACTTGTACCTGTAGATAATGTGCCTCAGGGAATGGGATTTAGTTTTCAATTCTGGATCTTTTTCCCCCCAGCAGTGCTTGAAAGTCATTACTATTGAGCAAGGGTGGCCATTGTTCTCAGATGTTGCTGGAGGTATGCTACTTTTTGATTTTGAGCTAGATATTCATAACTTTGAATCCGTCATTTATTTTTTTACTTCTGCCAAAAAATGGGTTTTCAAGCAGCAGGACGATTTTTGTGTGTGTTCTGTTTCTTCTGTGCTATTTCTCCTTGTTGCACAGAACTTCAGCAAACTTTTTTTCCCCTCCATCATAAATTTGTCCTCTCCACCAATTGCTATTTGCGGATCCATGTACCTGTTTGCAGAAAGCATGTATTTCTGGGAAAGTGGGAAGGCCATGTTTAATTAATGCCTCCATTAATTCAACAATATTAGTAACTCTTTCTTAATGCCACAAAATTCAGTTGATATTTTAATGGGATACATAATACAAAGACATTTAGAACCCTGTTGGGAAATTTAGCAAGCTTGGGCAGAATTCTCTTCCAATTTGTTTGGCTGGTATTTCATCCTGGCAGGAACTTCCTTCTTCTGCCTCTCACTTTTAAGAAAATTTGAGTCAAAATCTGTAGCACTGTCTTTTGTGCTGGCTAGGGATTTGTCTGATAGAGGCAGCCCAATCAGGGGAAAAAGAATAAAACCAAAGCCTCTTGTTATTCTCAGTTTCCTACAGCTGCAGAGCCTCTAATACAAACAGATACACAAGCATGCCTGCGCGCACACACATACACACACAAACCTTTAAATCTCTTGACTGGATAAAATAGAAGCTATGGCTTTGGAATTAACTAGATTTAAGCTGCAGGCAAACATGAATTGCTGGAAGTGAATTTAGAATATATTTTTCTGCAATATTTTTTCTCTAAATTTGCTGAATAATCACTTCTAACAGCCCTTTTAAATTTTGAAAAGTAAAGACAAGAAGAAAGATTGGTTTGGGTTCCCTCCTCCCAAGACAAAAAGATCTGGATCAAAGAGGAGATTAACCAGTGCCCAGATGGAGTCAAAGTGGTGCTCATGACCATCCGTGACCACAGTGCCAAGGCTGGAGTGCCTCCATTTGTGTTTTTCATCAAAACTTCATAAACAGATATCAGAAATTCATCAGTATTTTGAATGCTTCCCTTTCCAAGATATGGGTTTGGTTCTCCCCAGTGCTAGCCAACAATACCAAGAAGAGACAGCTGCTATGCACAGGAAGAACATCTAATATTCCAGAAAAGGCAGGGGAAGAAATGGAAGGGCAAGATTCACAAAGATTCATAAACTTGTGTTTCCCTGGCTAGTTCTCAGGGAGAATGCAAGCAAAAGCAAGAGGATTTGTTTTGTTTTTATTTGTCATTGGTTGTTTTTTTAATTTTTCAAAGCACCTCGGCCCCCATGCTAATGGCTTGGATTAAGAATGGAGAAATCTCAAGATTTATCTTCTAGCCTCAGAGGAAGACAGAAGGAGAAATGGGCTCACAAGCAAAATTTACTGGAAATGCATTTGGTTTGTTTTGCTAAAAAAAAATCCAGATAGAGTTTCAGTTGGAGAAAGGTAGGATATGTTTTTCTGCTGAAGTAGGAGTTTTGAATAGAATACAGCAGTGGCCTCGACTTCTGACATGGATCTTTCCCTCTCTTCTTTGCTCCAAAGCAAGCTTTCAGTTGTCCACCTGGCAGAAGCATTTTTCTGGATTGGTGGGAACATTGTAGCTGCGCCCAAATGGAGGATGAGCCAAATTGGTAAGAGCACTGATATGGCCTGAGTCCCTTTCCTCTAGAAGACAGTAATGTCTTTGAGATGTAGTGGTTTTATGTGAGACATATTGTGTCAAGTTTGTCCATTGACCACCAGTGGAACTCACTGTCACAAGAAGGAGCAACAACTACCAATTAGGATGGCTTTCAAAGGGGATAAAATGTTTAGATGTCAAGGGTCTCACTAGCTACTCATTGTCCATACATATTTCGTCCAATATCAGTTATTTGTGTATCTTCATATAGCAATTATGATTCTATGTGTCTTAAAATATAAATATATCAAGCTTTGATATATCAGTTAGCAAGAAGAGAATACCCAGAGCTGTTTTAGTACAGCTTTGCTGGTAATTTAGCTATAATTTATTTGAACTTAGCAAGACATACATCCATGCATTTGATTCTTACATTGGTTTTACTTTTTCAGAAACCTATTGTTCACTTTGGGGAGTGAGGCAAAAGCCCTCTTCCCAGCTGAATTGATGCTAAGTATCTTTTCTGTTTTTCAGTTCCAGAAGTAAAGGATCATACTCTCTAAAAAATATATTTCTTTTCATCTGTAATTTGATTAAGGAGAGGAACAGTTGGTTTTCTTTCAGTGTTGTATTTTGAAATTTCAAGTCCTGAAGTTGTTCAAAAGATTGCTGATATGAATTTGTACCTGCCTGACCAGTATGAGGCTGAACTCATAGCATCAATGGTGGCCCTGCATCTGTGCAACTCTTTCTTTGATCCCTTTGCATTTTAATGGTTTTGTTGAAGTGTTGCTTTCATTATGAGAGGAGTTAGCTGATGTTTTGATTTTTCAGTGGTACTTGCTTAGCATTTTAAATGTAATGGCTATTTTTATTAGAGTTAGGGTTAAATCTTGAATGTTATGATCATTTTAAATGTCATGGTTGCCATAAAATGATCAGAGTGTTCCTTTTTTGCGTTGTTCCTTAAATACAGAAGTGGATGCTTGCCCTAAAATACTTTTACAAGGTGACTTTTTTCAGTTTTTTGAAAAGGTGGCTTATGAGTCTCTTAAATAAAGAATCAACACAAGGCAAGCAGACACAATGCACAATAAGTTAACTAGTACATAAGTTTGTTGCTTTGAATGTTTCAGTGGTGTTAGGTACAGTAATTCTCTGTACAGCTTGCAGTTGATGCAAATTTCTAGCTTGTATAGCTTTAAGATCAGTATGTGGAGGAAGAACTGTGATTTGTAGAACTTCCAGCCTCAGAAGTTGTCTATCACTAAGTGCCAATTGCTGAAGACTAGCAGCAGGAAACAACACCTCTGTGCTTCAATCCAGCAGCAATTCTCTGAAATCCTTACACTTCCACAAGCTGATTCTTTAAACCGAAAAGTACTTGTAAACTGGTCTCAGATCATAAATAGAGTCCAGACAGTTCAAAAACATTTCAATGCACCAGGGGTTCATGTTTCCTCGTACATGGGGTCTGGAGGGCAGTCAAACACAGCAACTTTGTTTTCCTGCTTGGATTAGGAGGTTTTCTGGCTGACATCCCTTGGTGCTACCAGGCACTCCCTTCAGAGCAAGGGAATAAGTCATTCTGTATTTCGTCTTTCAGCCCTCTGAATATTAAAGCTGTGGGGCAGTTGCCCCTGGGAGAAGCCTGCAAATAAAATTAATATCCATCAGAATGGGGGTCTGTTTTGAGAAGGCAGAGAGAAAGAAGATAGTCAAGTGTTGCTATTTAAAATATCCTTCCCTAATCTCAGGACAATTTAAGGAATTTATGCATAGAATATTGGCTTTGAATTGAAAGTTCAATTTATATTGACTTGAGGAGTAGACTTGAGAAATGAACAGTTTTAATCTACTTTGGGTGCCATTGGGGAAGATGGTAACAGATGAGAGTTTGGGTTTCCAGCTATTTGAATCACAGAAGTAAATCTGTAATTTGGGATGGTATATGTTTGAATATTTAAAAGACTCAGTAATTGAAATATCGTGGCCAAACCCATGTTGCTTTACTACAGTTTCATGTAATGCAAGTTGACCTAAGAACTTTCCCAGTCAGGTCAGAAAGGGGAAAATTAAATTAAAGAACAATGCTGTCACTTTTACCACCTTGAATGTTAATATTTTATTTTTATTAATATTTTAAAAGCATAATTTGCCCTTGAAAATGATAAAAAGATCAACTTGACATGTCTAGAATTTCTGACTCCCTTTCCTGCAAAAGGCACAAAAGGGAGTCCTTTTGAAGAGCTCTTTTTCTCAAGGGTTGAGCAATCCATCATATGGAGAATCTGTACAGAATTTCTCATCTTGTTGCCTAAATGTCTTTTGAACAATCTCACAGAGCAGTCATGCTCTTGTTCACTATTCTGAGTCCCCTAATGTTCTCCTTCCATGCCAAAAACAGTTTGTCCCAGAGTGCCTTTGTGGGTTTTTAAATTGGGCTTCTAAAACATTTGCCATCATCCCCTTGCCCCATATTGGGGAGGTGTTCTCTCCCGATTCTTATTTTTTGTTCCTTTCTTGAATTTTGGAGGATGTCAGAATGAGTCAAGATATTCCATGGGCTCTTCAAAATGATGGATGGGTTACATTGTGGGGAGAGCCAGGTATGCCATGTATACCTATAGGTTGAATGACAGAATGGGAGGCAAATGCTTTGATGTCTTGACTTGGGAGTCTTATGATGGATTGTTTTAGCTTTTGTGACCAATTTCTCAAAACTTCCACAGTAGCTGCACAAAGGTGATAGATACATTTTAAGAACTCACAGGTGGATTGGAAATCTACAAGGGCCCATCACTGCTCTCTAGACTTCAGTATAGAATCCAGAGCACAACAACACTAGCAGGTTTATTATCATGTAATATTGGATGAGCTATGCTCTGTTTCACAGAAAGCTTGAACTGGCAGAGAGATGTCTAGAGAGATGCCCACGGTCCAAACCTAGAAGGAAGAAAGCTAAAAGAGAACTAAGGATATTGGACATGGTTAAAAGTATTTTGGTCATGGATTAGAGTAACACAACAGAATAAAATTAATAAGATTAATTAGATAATATAAGGCAAAGATTCTATTCCATTCCATTAGTAGAAGAAGGAAATATATAAAGGTAAATAAAAATGTAATCAAATTGTTCCTGGCAAGATCCTCATAGATCTTGAAAGCTATTAAACAGAATTAGGTGACATAAGCAAGTGCATCGCACAGATCAGCTAGCCAGTAACTAAGGTAAAGTGTCAGTATAACCTGAAAGTTAAGGTTATAAAGAATAATAACATTGTGTTTGTGGTAAGATTGACAATAGAGGTGTCTATGGGCAAGATTTTCACTATGATTTTCACACAATCACTATGAGGTAATGGCAGGTAAATAGCAGGCCATGCTTGGAGTAAATTCATTTGACAAGCAAATTTACCCAGTTTGCAAATCCTGCATCTTTCAACTCCCTGGAATGTAGTTATAAATTGATTTTCACACTAATCGGTGTTTTATAATGCAGCTCACAGCTAAAATAAATGCCTACAAAACTACATGCTGAGATTTTCAGCTGGGAATGTGTTTTCTAAATCTATAACTTGATTTGCCCATAAAAACTTCATTGTCTTGACCTCTGAAAATTGAGTATGTGGCATGATGTATTTCATTTTTAGCCTGACAAAACTTTTTTCTTCTTCTTTTCCCAAAGTGGAAAAATGTATGAGTTCCATGCAAGCAGGTACACAGATGATCAAACTCAGAGGCAGTTCCAAAGGTCTTGTTCGTTTCTATTACCTGGATGAACATAAGTCATGCATTCGCTGGAGACCCTCGCGAAAAAACGAAAAAGCTAAAAGTAGGTGTGAAATGTTTAGTTCAGAGTTCTGTATTTCTAGAAATGGAGAGCTTTCCTGCCCTATTATTTCTCAGTGACTGATATTTAATATATGCTGCCTCTGATTTTTAAATTCCTCTACAGCCTTAGAAACTTGTATTCCTTGATAGTTCTGTTCACCATAAATTTGTCCTTCTGTCAGCTCTTCAGGATAGATCAGACTAAGAACCCAATTACTTTTATTGTAATTCTTTCTATAGAAACAGAATCTTGCAAGTCTGAATGCATTCCCCCCTTCCCTCTCCTTATCTTCATGAGAACCAAGGAGAATTTTGTTTGGGATGATTTCCCAGGTCATATTCCTCCTTCCTTCAAGGCCATTCTCTCTTCCCATACATCTTCTAACCTTGGAATCCTCACTACTTTTGGTAGCAGCTGCATTGTTCTAAGGAGTCACATTGCATTCTAATTCTGAGGGTTTTTTTCCCAGTCTCCATAGATTCTATCCAGGAAGTATGCGAAGGGAAGCAGTCAGAGATCTTCCAGCGTTATGGTGATGGCAGCTTTGATCCCAACTGTTGTTTCACCATCTATTATGGAGATCACATGGAGTCCCTTGACCTGGTGTCATCTAATGGAGAGAAAGCACGGATGTGGATCACTGGCCTCAAATACCTAATAGCTGGGATAAGTGATGAAGACAGTCTGTCAAAACGGCAGAGGACTAGAGACCAGTATCCTTTTGGGATGAAGGGATCCAGAGCTGGTAGGCTAATGCCATGGAGTGATGGCCTTTTTTTGTTTATCTCCCATAGCTTATCATTCTCCTCTGGAGGACTTCTATGTCTTGTCTGTTTGTATCCCGTCTTTATTATTTTTACAAATAACTCAAGGCAGTGAACTTATTTAACACAACCTCCTCCGCCTATTTTCCCCAAAACAACAACCCTGTGATTTGGACTGAGAGAGAATGACTGGCCCAGCTGGCTTTCATGGCTAAGCCAGGATTAGAACTCATGATCTCCTGGTTTCTAGTCTGTTGCTTACCCACCAAACTTTTGGTTTAAGCAGCACTAAATGTGGAAAAATACTGAATAAATTAAAAAATATTTTTTTCCATAAATTTTATGGAAAAATACTGAATAAATTAAACATGAGTGAATAAAGAAAAAAAAGACTGACGAAATTCAGTTTGCACCAACACTGTATATCATTCCTTTCTATCATCTTTTCAAATGTATATCATCTTTCAAATCTATGCACTATTTATTACACTGCCTTCTATTTTTTAAGCTGCTTCTTGTCTCTTTTTCAGAATCTCATCCATTCTACCCCACCATAACTTCTTCATTCTTTCCCTCCTCTTTCATTCTTTCTTCGTGCATTTGTTTTTGTAGTTTAATCTGCATCACAGTTCCAAAGCTACAAGTTGAACAAATACTGTAGATCAGTCCATAGATTTTCAATGGTAAAAATAGTCAAGCCACAACTATTTAAATATGGTTTTAGAGGGAGGCATATTTTCAGTATGCCCCATCAAGACCCAGTTGAGTGCAATCATACTAAATGTGTCTTTGTGAGTGTTTGTGTGGGGCTGTGGTTTGGGACTTGGGCACCAGAGATTGAGGATTAACTCTCTACTTCTTTTTTGCCTTTGTTTCTGACAAAACTCCATCCTTCCAAGCTTCTCTTTCACTCAGGAGAAATTGCAGACTTTTCTCATGTGATGGCTTTGAGAGAATCTTTGACATTTGACCTGAGAAGATATTGTTAGCTGAGAATTACAGCTAAAAAGATGTTTTTTTAAATTGTATTGGTAGGGAAGGATCAGGGCATCCTGCCATTTCCAACAGAATTTAGCAAGATGAATCAAAGAGAGCAACTGTCAGCATGATACTATCTCAGATCAGTGATTTAATGAGCAGTGAATTTGAGAATGGATCTTGTAGCTTGACCTTCCCATTTTACCAAGAAATTGGTCAAATGTGACTGTTCAGACTTTGAACCTGGAACACTTCTGGAACGTTTGGCAGCCTGCCTCTGAACATTCTCCAGTGGCATGTTTTGCATACCTCTCACTTCCAATAATTCACCTTTCCAACCAGGATATTCCCATCTTCCTAGAGGAATAGTCTGATGACTGTTTTCCAGGAAGACATGTTCAGAAAAAGGTTCCTTTTCCCCTCTTTTAGCTCTTTGTTCTTCCTGAGTTGTCCTTTCCTTTTCCTTGACTCCTGCTAAATGTGGTTGAAGCAGACCTTTGATGAAGCAGATAAAAACGGAGATGGCAGCTTGAGCATTAATGAGGTCCTCCAGCTGATGCACAAGTTAAATGTCAACCTCCCTCGTCAGAAAGTCAAGCAGATGTTCAAGGTAAGTCTCCATCATGCATCATGGCATCTAATGAGGCAGGTGGCAGTGCTCAGAGGGACAGCTGATCTTGGGAGCAGTTGGTCCTCTTTGTGGCAGTAACTTTGGCCATCTCCACCTCAGCCTTACCACCAGATGTCAGTTTGCAGTGGGTCCTGCAACAGCTGTCATGCAACCTTTATGGTGAAAACACTGCTATTCTTATTGGCAGCTCGATCCTGAATAGATGTCAGCCCTTCAAGATAGATCAGACTAGGACTCCAATGTCATATAGGTCATTACTACTTATATTCTAAAGCTATAGTAACAAAAGCTTGCAAGTCTGAATTCATTCCCTCCCCCTCTTATCTTAGTGATCGCAAGAGAGGATTTTATTTGACATGCGTTCTCAGGTTATTTTCCTGTCCTGGACTCAGGTCCCTTTTCTCTGACCATTATCTTGGTAGCACCTCTTCCTTCTGCCTCTCAAGGCCATTTTGTTTATCCTCTATATCAGACCCCCTCACATAGCATAAATGACTCTGACTGGGATGGCAAACCTAGTGTTTTGGCAAGGGTGACAAGTTCTTCTGAAGCTCTTGTGTGTCTTTTGGTCCTGACCTATTTTCTAAGTACATGTTGACAGAGGGAATCCTGTTTTTTCCTGAAATCCATCTCTGTGGATGCTCTGGAAACAAAATGCTGTTCACCTTTGGATATACAAACTTTTAAGAAAGGAGTTTCTCTGAAGTAGAAGATTTTATATTTCCAAGGCATTTCTTGTCTTCTTTTGCTTGTTTTCTCACAGCATAAAAAAGCAGGGTTGCCAGGTTTTCTCTGGCTCCTTTTTTTTTCTTGATTGCTCATGCTTATTGAAAAGACAGACTCTAAAAATATAAATATCATCACTGAGCCAGCCCTTCTATATTTTTGATGTAGTCAGTCAGATGATTCTATAGCAGTTCTCCATGGCAAGCAAACACCTTTCTAACTATTCAACCTCTACAAATGGAGATGTGTTTCTCTGACTGATAGTTAAAAACAGTTTCCTGGAATAATATGTCCCTATCCAAAAGAGCAGGGTCTGAGCTTTTCTTTCCTGATCCCAGTCTGGAGAAGAAAGCCAGACTGATGCTCTAATAAGGGCTGGACTTGCCAGGCTTCTGAGAAACTCCTCAACTGAGATCTAACTAATCTTGGGACAAGTTGTGTGGTTGAACTGTACTTATATTCTCAAACTGAACAGTTCCTATACTGTCTCCTGATTTATCAAACAGCTGCTGCATTTCCTACTTAAATCTGTGGAGTCCTTGGTGTTTTCTGAGGTTGGTTGTTTTCTTGTAGATGTTTAATTACTAAACTAGATAACAGCATTGGTGCTGTGATGTTACCTAGTTTGGTAATGAAACATCTGAAAACAAGCTCAGAGAGCACCAAGGACTCCACAGTTCAACCTTGAACTACAAATATTATCTTCTATTGGTACTACTTAAATCTATTATTTAAAATCATGAGGGCTAAAATCTTTCTTCATGTTTACAGGTCCCACAGCTCATTGACGCAACGCTAGGAAATATCCTACTAAAATCCCAGAGAATCACTCTCAATCCATCTGGCTCATACTTAGCTAGAGTCAGTATTATCAAAAAATGAAGCAATTCCTGTGAAACTTGGAAAGAGAGAACTTATATCTCCATTGGTTGCAATTTTTAATAATCTTGCTCTACCACCACATTTTTTTTCAATTCATACTTTTTCTATGCCTTGATTAGTTGCTCTACAAATGCCCACAGTGAAAAGATAGCAACTTCATGAAAACTTAGATATAATACTCTTTAAAGTTGGAGGATTAAGAAAAGAACTACTTTCATCTGTAAAACAAAGATGGTGCGTATTTGCCAGTGTGGAGGGAAGGATGAATTAAATGGGAAATAGATATACCAATTATTACTAAAAATGTACTAGACTATTTAAAATAAATACTGTTCATTTGTTAAAATGACTTTAGATATCTGGCAAGGAAATGCATGGGTTTCCCCCTGTAAAACCTAATTTGCAATCTATTTGGGTTCTGACATAAAATTGGCACTCTGTAGCAGGAACCTCTTAATACTGCTGAGCATTGTTAGATTGTCATATCATTTTTGATATGACAACGCTGAGCGTTGTTAGATTGTCATATCATTTTTGGGTTTTGGAAGAAAAATAATTGTTTTGCCTATTTCGTCGATGCAGTGATAGCTATGCACATCAGAGCGAGGTCTAGATTGCTGCCTAAGAAGACCCCATAGCTATTGGTGCCATCTTGGAAGCCCCACCCCAACTTAGTGGTGATTGGCAGGCAAATTGCCAGCTTCATCAATTGATTGATACATTCAATTTTCCCCATAAGTTGAAATGTTACCACCAGAGTCCTACTAGCTGCATTTAATTGGTTAGAAAATGCATAACTGGGACAGAAAATAGACTGCATGATCAAATCGTATTTTCAGCAGGATCTGCCAGTGATTGAAAACCACATTTGATACAAGTAGAATATTGTGGAAACAGGCAGGTGTAAAAAAATCCAGTGCAGGATGTGTGTATGTAAAAGAAATCCTTTGTCTCAGGAATTTTTCTGATCTAACTAAAATGCTTCCAGAAGTGGTTTGATTTCCTTCCTTCCTTCCTTCCTTCCTTCCTTCCTTCCTTCCTTCCTTC
>JANHZU010009422.1:124907-138440 GCA_032468055.1 Acrochordus granulatus | reverse complement strand
ATCTCTGTGTTTGATCATATTGTAAGCTGCCTAGAGTCGCCCCAATAGGTGAGATGGGCAGTATATATTAATTAATTAATTAATTAATTAATTAATTAATTAAATAACTATTTCTAAAATATTGTTCTGGTTTTGCATGAGCAAGTTCAGAAGGAACCAGAGTTAACAGCTTCTACCAACTGATAGCTGGGCTTCTTTTGAACATAATTTGCATTATTTCAAAAAAAAAACACTAACCCCATATTCAAAATCATCCCCAAAAGAAAGATATGGGAAAATTGCTCTATGAAGCAGCAAAAAAAGAGAACTGTGCCTGTCCTATTTTATCACACAACCCTTTCACCTTCTCATTCACAACAACTGATCAGCTGCTCTTCAAGTTTATCCAGGTCTGTTGGCCGGGGATCACTCAGAAATCTAGCAGGTAACAATGGGAGAGCCTGCTTGAAGGAACCAAACTTTTCCACTGCCCCAAACAGGCTTTAGAAGATATACTCAGAGACCAGAAAGAGGGATGTACCTAGATTCTGGGCCAATCCAACTCTTTAGCGATCAACTGACTACACTGCCAATAGAATGGTTGGCAAAACATATCAGATTGTATCACAGCAAAATCTGTGATTGAATAAATTGAATATATACTTAAATACTCACTGAGCTGAGGACTGCTTAAAGCTAGTTAATGAATAGGCTAGGAAGGAGATGAAGGCAATGCCATAAGGACATAAAAGAAATAAAGAAGTTGCTAAGGCATATTTCAGCCATAGATGCAAGTGAAGAATAAGTCATAAGCCATAAATTAACAATGGCTCTTTAGGAGAAAAATGAGCCAGAATTATGAAGTTCTAAAGAAGTAAAAATAATTAATCACCATCTTATTTCTAAATGACATAATTAAACTCATACCTCCTCTCTGTGCATGTGAAATTCTCTTTCTCTTTCTTACACAATAGTAACAGCAAATTGTAACAAAAATATATATCTATTGGCAATGAAATCTAGTTTGCAGCTCCAAAATACAGGGTCCAAGGTTTTTTTTTCTGCAGGTGGGTCTTCTATGGAATAGCAAAGCTTTTGCCCAAAGAAAGCAGAAAGATCTTCTCTGTCTATACCAGCAGATGGTGAGTTTAGGGCCAATTTAAGAAAAGAGGCAGTTTTGATGGCCCATTTTTTTTATCTGACACATGTTGAATGGGAAGCATTGCTACTGTTTCACTCTGATTACCCTTTTTTCCTGAAGAAAAGTAAATTGTGAAAATGGAATTCTCATAAATTATAATACTGTATGAGAATCTGGGTGCTGACCACAAAAGCTGTATTTAAATATAGCTTTACAAAACAGCTTTGGTACATATATCCTAAACATGGTCTTTTTTCTTAGGGGAGAAAAATAAAACAAGAACACAATTAACTAAGCCAGAAAAACACAACCACTTTCCTTCTGTCTTAAAAAGTGTTTGAACTGAACCATGACTAAAATCCCAAGCAGCCACCAACACTAGGGATGCAGACACAAAACACAGCTAAAGGAGACTATTTTTCCTTGCTCTGCATGTGGAGATCCAGCCCAGCGCTAGCCAAATTTCTCCAGCTTTTGACTTTTGTCAACCCAGCCCTGTCCAATTAAAACAAAAAAACATGATGTTGCCTAAGAGACTCTCTCTGCAGGCATCTCATTTCACTCCAGTCCAGGAGAGCGCCCATCAATCAGTCTTCGAGTGTCCTCTCATTTCTGCTGACTCTAATAAATGCTCAGCAGAGCCTCTTGGATAATAGGCTTGTATCCAGCACTAAGCATGACTCATTGGTGACACGTCTTGAACATTTTTGTAAAGGAACCTCGGATGAAGTGTAGTGCGGTTAACCAAATCTATTTTTGGTGTAACTCTTCAGTTTTAAGCTTAGCCATACATCCTGACTTGAAACTAATTTCTCAGAAGGAAATCCTACTGAAATCCCTAGGGCTTAATTCCAATCTATAGAAGGGCTGAGATGTGCCAATTTAGCTCCCATAGAAAGAAGAAGAGAGGAGTTAGAAATAGCAGCAAGCACTATACTTAAAACTCACCCTTTTGTCCAGTGAACGCTTGTGAGGATATAGAAGATTCAGATTAAAAAAGCAATATGTAAATCCAATACAGTCAAGACAAAGTAAAAACAGAAGCTGGAGCATTTATTTCAGTAAAATCTAAATATATTACAAAAGGTAAAAAGTTCAACGTAGCTCATGTAATCTCTTAAAAACAAAACCAAGAATAGGATATCCATTATCAATTATTTGATCTATGATTAATTATTAGGATTTTAATTTACTATTATCCATTATCAATTATTTGATCTATGATTAATTATTAGGATTTTAATTTACTATTTTAATTGGTTTTAATTGGTTTTGTAACAGATTTTAATAGCAGACTTTATTGTACATCACCCAGAGTCACCTCATGTGAGATGAGTGGCCATATAAATTGGACAAATAAATCAAGATACTTCTATGAAAGAAGTCCTATGAAATGCACCCTATTTTAATAGTGATGTATAAATGCTGCCTTAAAGGAATCGGACCATGCATACATGCATTCATAGCATGAGTCTGTCAAAAGTTTACTGGTTTTAGCAGCCTTCCTTTGAGATGCTAGGGATTAAACCTGAGGCATTCTGCATGCAAAGTGTATTTTATTTATGTTATTTTTCTTGTAGTTGTTCAGTCACTCAGTCATGTCCAATTCTCAGCAACCCCTCTACTACAGCATGCCAGGCCTTCCTGTCTTCACTGCCTCCCAGAGCTGACCCAAACCCATGCTCACTGTGCTGACAATTCTATCTAGTCATCTCATCCTCTGCTGTCCCCATCTCCTTTTGCCTTCCATCTTTCCCAGGATCACAGACTTTTCCAATGAGTCTTCTCTTCACATTAGGTGGCCAAAATATTTGAGCTTCAACTTCAGTACCTGTCCTTCCCATGAACAGTCAGGGTTGATTTCTTTAGGACTGACTGGTTTGATCTCCTTGCAGTCCAAGGGACTCTCAAGAGTCTCCTCTAGCACCACAATTTGAAGGCATCAATTCTTCAGTGCTCAGCGTTCCTTATGGTCCAACTCTCACAGCCATACATCACTACTGGGAAAACCATAGCCTTGACTATGCGGACCTTTGTCAGCAAGGTGATGTCTCTGCTTCTTACTACACTGATTAGGTTAGCCATAGCTTTCCTCCCAAGGAAAAGGGTTTTTTTTTTCCACTGGGGGGTTTTCCCAATATACCACAAACTAATTCTCTTTCTTTCTCTCATTCATGTGTCAAAGGATGTGTGCTCAGCTTATGAAGGGAGATGCTTCCAATAAAAAATTCAAGATTTCACAGTTTTTGCAGTATGTATAACCAGCAAGAGAGAACCAGGGAGAAACTTAGCACCCAAGAATTAGTCTAATTTGCTATTTTCCCTCTTTAAACAGCAGCTAAACCAAGTTCATCAGATACTTTTTCTTCTTTCTGCCTTTCTTTTTTGCTTAGTTTAAAATTAGTTGTCTGATAAACAACTTTAAGACCTTATGGTGTTTTGTGATTTGAAAAAGATCCTGATAAAAATGTTGCCCTCATTGAAACGTTGGGGTTTATAAAATAAAATTCATATAACGTTTTTCCACTTTTTGTGTGTGTGTTTGTGTTAAATAATTCATCTTTCTACTTCAGTTGCTAGATTCCACACTATGCACACCTGCCTGAAGGGGAATTAATGCACTGTCAGTTAACGGTCTGTGCATCAGTCTGGAAATTCTCTGATGCAATATTTGTTCTGTGTTTCCACATTGATTTACCATTTGCTTTCCAGTGGGCTGAACTACAAGGCTTATACAAATCCATTTATCCTGGGCCAGTGCATGGTGCTGATGAAAGTTTCCTGAACTTACATTTTGATATGCTTGTGCAGTGATGGCTGGATCCACCATTTTATTCATTGTCTATTTATCTGGATTGCATATTGCTGTCTGGAATTTGTGTATGTGTGTGTGTGCTGGCAGCCATCCCAAATTAACTGGAATTGGGCAGGGAAATAATAAAAGGAAATAATAAAAGCCTCCAGAAAAAGCAAATTAACCTACTCCTGCTGTGTCTCTTGGAAAAATCGAAGGGTTGTATTAAATGCAGTCGACCTTCTACCTCTATACCCAAGTCAGTTCCAAAAGCAGGAATATCTGTTCTTTCGCTTCTGTGCTATGGCATTAAGTTGTTACCCTGAAAGTCAATTGAAAGTTACCCTGAAAGTCCTTTGGCAGCCTAAGCTAAAATTGTGCATGCAGATGCCTTTATGTTTGTGGGAAGTAAGCTCTTTATCCTACATGCCTGAGTTTAAAAAGAGCCCAGAAAAATAAATGTTATCAAGATATTTTATCCTCTGAAATGAATCTAACCTCTTAGAGAACTTTTTGGTTTCATTCTAGATGCACATCTATATACTACTAAAATTCTGATGTCCGTAACCTTTAACTGGGAAAATAGTGCATCATAGGGCAATATTTTTTGAACCAGGATACCTCAAATGGGCTAACTTGGAGAATGCACCCCAAAATACAGGACCCATGACTCCTATGGGACTGGAATTTGGCAAATTTGTGGTTGTTTAGTGCTGCCGTGCCTTTACCCAGGGTTCAGTAGAATGGTCCCTCCCTATCATTGTTGAGGCCAGGTAAACCAGTCTCATCATCAGTTGCCAAAGGGTAGTCAGTTGCAGTCAAATTAGCAAGAAGTTGTAGGTCGCTCCTGCTCCTACAGCTTTTTTGTTCTTGGACATTCTTTCTCTGTTCAGGTAAGGAAACATCTTGAAACAATGATCCAATAAGAAAAGGTTGCCTAGTGTATTTATATAAATGTCTTATGAACCTTTCCTCCCATGCTAGTTTTTTCTTCGGTCCCTGCCATTTTTAACCAACTTGGAAGCAATAAAGATGGCAGTGCGTTTGCTCATCTGCAAGGTCTGTTTTGATCCCCCCAAAATCTTGAATGATTTTGTGGTTGTTGGCTTCCTGTCAAGATTTCTGTGTTACCTATGTGCAAGTCACCTTATAAAAAAGATTACAAAATTTCCAGTCTTCTCTTCTGTCTGAAAAATCTTCCATTTGTGGAGATTCCCAGTGCAGGGAACATAGGCTTCTCCTTGTACTCACTGTTGTTCCACTGTTACATTAGAATTGGCTTCTGGACCTGGGCTATTGATCCCCCACTAATACTAAAAACGATTAATTGGCAGTTCTACAAGACCTCTGAAGAGACACAAACATTGGCTAATTGGTTGCAGTTCAGGAGTTTCCATAAATCCTCATTTTTAAATCCTCCTGGATTGATGTGCAACTTGGAACTCTCTTTCAAGTCACACATTTCTCTAAATTTTCCAGTGCAGTTATGGAAAACACTAGTAGAATAGTATCCTGAAGAGGGAAAATGCTTGGGGGAATCCTTTCCAAAAATGCCTTTTGCAAAATACAAAAATATGACCACTTAAATGAACATTTATTCCATGGTTCCTCTCCTCCTTCAACCACCATTGCCAGAAATGGAGCAGAATGGGCTTATGATTGATGTAGTTGAAAGTGACCCAGCAAAGTGACAAATGGCTTCATTCATTCCTCTTCATATAATTGCAATGCTGTAGAACAGGGTTTCCCAACTGTGGCAACTTTAAGACATGTGGACTTCAACTCCAAGAATTCTGTATAGCCATACTGTATAGCTGGCTGAGGAATTCTGGGAGTTGGAGTCTACACATCTTAAAGTTGCCAAGGTTAGGAAACACTGCTGTAGAACTTGAGAATCTGGCCATCCCAGCAAGGATGCTCCTTGGGTAACATGGATGGGGCAATCCTGCCCCACCATTAGAGTTTTACCACAAATGACTTGCCAAATACTGGTGGCTTGTACGGAGGACTATTCCATCTCTATCAAAAGTTTACTGATTGTCAGGGAGGAGAATCTTTGTATGGTTTGAAGAGGGAAAAATGACCATTAGATGTGGTTGAAAAAAAAGAAGTCCAAGTTGCAGGACCACTGGACAAATGTTATTTTAATGTATCAATGTATCTTCACTATGTTTTTTTATTATTTAGATGAATAATGTCACCAAGGAACACTGCTTGGAAATTATCAATCAGTTTGAACCATGTACAGAAAACAAACAGCAAGGAGCTCTGGGAATTGATGGTAAGTTCCCTGTTGCACTGACCAACAAAGTGGATAACTTGAGCAGGTGGGATGTTTTCATCCCCACAGCGCAAATCTAGACCATTCTGTGTACATTACGATTACAGTCCTGTGAATGCTGGCACTTGCATTCCTAGTCAACTCAAGAGGACCAAGGTGGGACATTTGCTTAGAATATTGTATCATGTCCTCTTCTGTGAAAAATGGGCTATTTTGTATCCCTTCCTCATCCCTTTAATTTCTCCCCTTTCTTCTGGGTTCTTTTCTAAAAGTTGCTGTGATTTATTATGTCCTCAGTGTTTGTGAACATTTTGAACCCAGGCAGACTCCAAATCCAGAAAACAACAATTATAGCAACAAAATAAATGACTGAGTAAGACCTAACGCAGTTTCAAACTGTCATGCCTCTTCAGTTAAGACCTCTTTCAGGAAAAGTATGATGCCTTTGCCCTCCTAGGGCAGGAAATAGTAACAATTATAATTAAAAAGCTGGTCAAGAGAAGTCTTAAGGTAGGAAAAAGTCTTTAGATGGCAACAATAGGCAAGCCTAAGGTTTGAAGCACCCAGATAGGAAATTAATTTTAAGAGTGTCATTTAAAAAGACACTGTATCTTCAGCCACACATTCAAGCTGCTTCCTGCCAGGGAAAGAATTTTCCTCTTCTTTTTTTAAAAAAATGCTCCTAGACAAAATTGCCACAGAAATTGCTAACATGTTTATTATTATAGTTGGTTACACAGTCAGCCAGATGGTTAGACTGTATTTTGTAGTTTTGTCCACCTGTTGAGTCTTTCCCAAGGTCCTGGGACAGATGTTGTGGTTTAATAATATTAAAGGTATCGTCACAGGATGGTAGCTGTTCCAAATAAACCTGCCTTTTGCAATTATTATTTTAGCACTCTCCATCAGTACTCCTCAGAGAAATGACATGGTTCCTTGTGAAATGCCCCATTAGTGGAATTGCCTTTCTCATCTCTGGCCCTGCAGGAAATTAAGGGAGGGATCAATTGTTCAGGACAGAACCCAGGACATCTGCTGTTTCCCTTGCACCTGGTAATAATTCAGCTGCATTCACCTCAACCAGGTTTTTAAGATACTTTATGATGAGTAAAGAACTGATGCCACCTGCTTTTTCCAACATTCAGGTTTGAATTTAGACTTGCAAGGATGAAAACTCTGAGACTTTTAGCTTTATAAATTTCCCACATTAAAATAAAAGCAAAGGGAGCAGAGGTACAGCCCCCTGGGAAATGAATATGTTAATTAAATGTGGGAAGTCACATTGACACTGGCTGATGGAATGGATTTTCTTGACAAAGGGGTTGAACCAAGAACAAAACTTGTTGCAAATACATTGCAAGATTTGCATCGAAATCTCGTCCTGAAGGGAAAATGAAATCATCCAGTGAGTATCTGCATAGAAGTATAATGGGAGCTGCCTCAAATGAAGTAAGTAGTCCTCAATTTATGACCATAATTGGGACCAGCACTTCTGTTGCTAAGCAAAGTGGACATAAAATTAATCAAATTTTACAACCTTTTTTGCTGTGGTTGTTAAGTGAATCACATGGTTGTTAAATGAACTTGGATTACTCCATTGATTTTGCTTGTTAGAAGCCCCTTGGGAAGGTTGCAAATGGTGATTACATGACCGCAGGACACTGCAACCATTGCAAATACATGCCAGTTGCCAAGCACTCAAATTTTGATCATATGACCATGAGGATCTGCAATGGTCGTAAGTGTGAGGATGGGTTATAAGTCACTTTTTTCAGTTCTGTTGTAACTTCAAACAGTTGTTAACCAAATGGTTGTAAATCAAGGACTAAGTGTAGTGTTTCTTCAGGGTTCAAAAATAGCACTGGATAATTTGTTCCCCTCAGGAATAATCTGTTGTAAGATTATTACAAATAATAATCATTAAACAAAAAATGTTTCATGAATTATATTTCAGATGCAAAATAGAATGGCAGAAGAGAATTTGTTCTGTTCTGAAGTTTGTTACCTTTTCATTCTTTTATTCCATGCAAAAACCAGTCTTAACTTCACAACCCAATGCAAAAAAGAACCAAATGAACCAAGCAATAAAAACCAGCACTTTCACACACACGCTTCCTAAGATTGATGTTCAGGTGGTTACACAAGTCACTTTATAGTACATCCTTTTTCCTCTGGTGACACATACTTTGCGATGTCAGCTTGCCTTTTGTTCCCAAGTCCCCAACCCTAGCAGTCCCTCTCCCTTGTCTGAAGTGTTGCTGCATTTATAAAAGTATTGCTTCTATGTGACCAGATTAAGTTAGAGTCGGGTTTGAAAAATGAGTCTGCCTTGTTTATTCTGATAAGAAATTGGGAGAGGAAAGCAAATAATAAATGGAGATGGATGGTGAATCAGATCCTGCCCACTTGGGTAAGCGAGGGAAAAATATACGCTAGTAAAATCCTTTGTATTAAAAACTGAGATTCATGAATATTAATTCCTCCCTCCTCCAAATTAGCCTTCTGACCTTTGTGCCTTAATCAACTTTTGCCTAGATTTCTGCAACTCATAGGGCTGCCCTTGAGCTAAGTTTGGGAATGACAAGTACTGCAAAAATGCTCATTGATGCTCATTCGATAGACAACTTCATCTTGCTCTTGAACAATCTCAACACCTGGTGACTTCATGGACATGTATTTTTTGGAGGGGAGAGGAGCATCACTTTTCTGGGAAGATACATTAAGAGTCACAGCCCCAAGTGCTCCTACCATTACTTGGACCACTTGGGCCTTTACTTTCCATATTTTCTCTAGTTCCTGTTTCAGGTCCTGGTAGTACTCCAGCTTTCCATTCTCCTTCTTCCTGATGTTGCTGTCCCTTGGCACCATTACATCTATCACTCCCTTTTGCTCCTTGTCTACCACCACAAAGACTGGTTAATTGGCCAGTACTTGCTTTTTGTCTGAAGGTCCTATAGGATCTTAGCCACAACCTTCTGTGGAATATCCCATCTGGACTTGGGAGGGTCCAGCACATACACTGCACAGATGTTCCTATACACAATGTCAGCTACTTGGTTGTATCATTCAGTGTACTCTGTTCCTGCCGACATCTTCCACCCTGCCACTGTGTGTTGGATTGTCTCTGAGGCCTCTCAGCACAGTCTGTACCTTACATCTTGTCTGGTTTGATAGACCCTACTTCTATGGATCTGGGGCTTAGTGCTTTTTCTTATTATGCCCTGATCAGTGCTTATATTCTTGCTTCACTTTTGGAGATCAACCAACCTCAGTTGGGTGCTGCCATCTAGCTGAGCCAAATACCTCTATTACCTTTGTATTTGTTCCAGAGCCCAAGCCATGATGAGGGGCAAGGCAAAGACAGACTGGGGGCAATGGTGGTGATAACCAATGAAAAAATTAGATTCAATTGCTGCATAATTTGCATATGCTGGGATTAAAATTGGCCTTCTTCTATAAAAAGAGATGCGAATGAGCTTGCAGGCATAATACATCCAGACTTGCACACATGGACATTTGCCAGGCACCCAAGGTGAGTTCACTGTAATATACTTCAAAGCCCCATTTGCTAGGTAGTCTATAGCAACAAAAATTGACAGAACTGTCAACACCCAAGAGTTGAGGCAACATCAAACTGGAGGGAAAATGCACACATATCCATGCTGTGGTTGGGAAGGATTAGGAAATAGCGAGAACCAAATGGAGCAGGGGAAAATCAGGTCATCCAATTGAAGATGATAAGGAGAGGAAGCCAATACCAAATCATTAAGAATTGCTGAAGAAATGTGTTTAAAGTTTCGGCCTGGCTTCTGGGTCTCCTCGGGAGCCCACAGAGAAAACTTTTCAAAGGAATTGCCACCTTCAGCTCCAACTCTGTTGCCCCCAAGCAGGGCTGGTTGAAAAGCTGTTGAATGAGCTTGAGGAAAGTTCAAGAGTTTGAAGGGAAAAAAACCCACTCTGTTCTCAGTAGAAGTCTTGGTATTTCAGCCTTGTTCTTTGGACAAGCTTTACTGCCTAATTAGATCTCCATGGACCTGGCTGGCTCAAATGCCATGGATGATTGAGAAGAATGAAGGAACTGAAGTGCATTTATTGGTATGATAATACAGTACGCACTTTTTCTAAGCAAAGCTTCTGTTAACTATATTTTGTTGCTATTGGAATGATGGACCAAGATGACATCTCTTTGGACTAACTCATCAGCATCTCTTTGGACACTTCATACAACATGAATGACATAGTCCCTGTCATCCTCTGACTCTTTCATGTGCTGGTAGTTTCTACAACTCTCTCAACTGGACCAAGGGTAGCCATCTGTTTCCATCTCACCATTCCTTTTCCCAGCTTCCCAAATTGGAAAAAAAAGTAAAACACCAATGGTGCTGGTAACACAATAAGAATTAACACTATTGCAAACAGATCTTCCCTCCCCTTCCCCTTCCCAATTTCTGCTTATTTTCCAGTCTATATTCAGAGATGAAATGCCTACCTTTTGGGAGTCTCTTTCCATCACATCTTCTGGGTTACGTTTATTTCATCCAAAAGTAATAACGTTAGGTTTTCTGCATTGCTATGGATTTTTCTCAATGTCAATGTATTCAAGTTACATCATTAAATTTGCATGTAATTACTTCAGCATTTTAAAGCAATTGTCTTGATAATTATTCTTTCTCTAAGAAGTTAAGCATTCAGGGTGGGGGTGTCTAATTTCTCTTTCCCCTCTCTTAGTCATTCTGACAGGAGATTTAAGGTATGACTAGTCCAGCTTCAAAAGTTGGAGGCTCAATCACTTGAAGCCACATCTCTCTAACTTGAGTCCTTTGGTCTCCATCCTGTATCTTCTAGAGGTGCTGAGAATCCAACTCTCACAAATGCCCACTGCATTGACAAGACCGTATTCTCTAGGAATTATTAGAATACCAACATGTTGTAAGGGGTCTCCCCTAAGGCCATCCTTTACAGTGCTGGAATAACCATACTCCTGAATTCTATTTTCCTTACAGGGTTCACCACCTATATGCGCAGTCCAGCTGGGGATATTTTCAACCCCGAACACTACCATGTCAACCAAGACATGACTTCCCCTCTGAGTCACTACTTCATCACCTCATCTCATAATACCTACCTCATGGGAGACCAGCTGATGTCCCAGTCCAGAGTGGACATGTATGCTTGGGTTCTACAGTCTGGATGTCGATGTGTAGAAGGTGAGTTCCAGGAGGGACCTCCATCCCATTGTCCTATTTAGAAGCTGTGTTATGGAGAGATGCCACAATTCCTTATTATCACCCATAATAAGGAACAAGAACAAGGGAAAAAACAGTGGCTACAAGCATGATTGAATATGACTCTTTCTGGGAGGATGAACCAGCAGGACAATACCAGAATTGAACTATCTTTTAAAGGCATCTAGTTCATCTTCACTCAGTTCTATCTTTTCCCTTTCCTTCCCCAGTTCAGCTTTTTGTTTTAAACAAACGCTTTTATTTTTGTCATATTCTTTCCAAACCAGTCTTGTCCCTCTCCCAACTAAGAAAAGAGCACAACTATCCTAAGAAACTAGCATATCTTTTCAGCTGTACTGGGAACTGTTCAGGTTACTCTCAATCCATGTCAACCATATTCTCCAATTAGTCCTCCAACTTCTGAAAGTCTTGGCCACTAGCGATTCTGGAATTTGGAGTTTCAAACCCCAAAGATGTGGTTTTCTGTATGATTTGAGTTCCAGCAGCCAATATTCTACAAGAAGCAGGCCTAATATACTAGTGTCTATTTTCCCTTTTTCCCTCTGTGCAGTTGACTGCTGGGATGGTCCAGATGGTGAGCCTATTGTCCACCATGGCTACACCCTGACCTCCAAGATCCTTTTTAAAGATGTGATTGAGACCATCAACAAATATGCCTTCATCAAAAGCGAGTATGTATTTTCCATCTTGAGGTTTAGATGCCAAAGGAGAAAGGACTATCCTAATGAAATGTGCTCATTACTTTATTTTACTGTTTGTATCTTATCTCAATTGGTGGCAAATTTAGAACTGGATGGTGGTAGTTGGAAGCTAATTCCTGCTTTGACCTTCAACTTATTATAAACCAAATATAATTAGGGAATTTTTGTGTGTATGTGTGCATGCGCACACACATACTGATTTGGTCTTAGTTATCCACCACCCAGTTGTTGGGGAAAAATTGTAAGTGATAGCACCCCATGAAGCCTGTATATGATCATTAACTGCTGAGGCCCGATCCCAAAGGAGATGGTAAGAAGTAAGCCCCATTGGTTACTTAAATTCATGCAGATTCCTTTTGGCTTTGTTCTGGTTCAGCAATTTCTGTTGCTGATTATAAACAACCCAGATGCCTTCACAGAGCTTAAATTTGAGACAGTAATTTCTGTTGGTTCCTCCAGTGACTGTCGTGATTATGAGGCACTTCAGCTTGGTATTTATAACCTTTGGAGGAGTATCCCAACTTTGCTAGAGCTTTCAGAGTTCAGATATATGGTATGGAGAGATGAAATCAGATGAGTGACCAGCTGGTTTCTGTTGTAATGTGGATGATCATTAAAGACTGTTAGGATTGGCTTGCAGCTGTCTTGCAAGCTATATCTGGTGCTACTTTACACAAATGGGAAATTAATGAATGATATCAAGAGTAGAAGGAAACCATTCTACATCTTGGGCATTTGAAGAAACTAAAAAAAACAGAGCCTCCATGCTGCACCATATAAAGAAAGCATCTTCTTTTTGCTGGTGCAGCCCCAGGCCCAAAGAGCAGGAGACCAACCAGTGAAGTTAGGTCTTACTCTGGCGAGGGTTCCAAGTCTATGCTCCCACAATTGATGCTGAAGAGGTTGAAATTGACCGGGTCTATGAAGGCCTACAACACCTTCTAGAAATAACACCAAAAAAAGATGCCCTTTTCATTATAGGGGATTGGAATGCTAAAGTAGGAAGTCAAAAGATAACCAGAATAACAGGCAAGTTTGGCCTTGCTATTCAAAATGAAGCAGGGCAAAGTTTAACAGAGTTTTTGTCAAGAGAACACACTGGTCATAGTAAAGACTCTTTCCAACAACCCAAGAGGAGACTCTACACATGGACATTATCAGATGGTCAACACCAAAATCAAACTGTTTGTACTCTTAGACAAAGATGGAGAAGCAAATCAAAACAAGACCTGGAACTGACTGTGGCTCAGATCATGAGCTTCTTATTGCAAAATTCAGGCTTAAATTGAAGAAAGTAGGGAAAACCAATAGGCCATTCAGGTATGACCTCAGTGATATCCCTTATGAATATACAGTGGAGGTGAGAAATAGATTTAAGGGATTAGATCTGG
>JANHZU010009422.1:73722-92968 GCA_032468055.1 Acrochordus granulatus | reverse complement strand
CCCGCCTCCCCTGAACTAACTGGTTTTTATTTTCCCTCTTCTGTTTTGTCCTATTCCTTGTGCCCTCTTTTATCTCGTAGTTAAGAACTGAAAGGATAATCAAGTTCCAGGTAACTGATGAACTTCTTTCTCTGTTCCTTTTTTCTGCTTTCTCACATTCTCTATGGTTTCTCCTTCCAGCCTCACACAATTGTCTGAAATGTTTCCTGCATGTTTTTTATTTTCCTGGAGGGTCAGGAACAGCAGTCACTTCCCATGCTCATTAGACTTATTTCATGATATTTCAGCTTTCTCAGAAAGGTACCTCCAAAGATGGTGGCTGGGTCCCAAGGGAATTCTGGGAGTTTTATGGAGGTGGCTGCACTAAACAAACCCATGCTAGGTTATAGTAAGAAGTCAAGAGTTACTCTGTGTGAGGTGGCCTTAATACTTTGAGGCATGGAGACAATGCTGTTGTTTTGGAGAAATTTGGAAGATATTTCCCTTGTTGGGATGCATTGTGTCCCTTTGAATGTTCCTTCTGGCATGTCTAATTATTGGAAGAAACTTCCATGCACCCAGAGCACTGGAAGAAGCAACCAGAATGATGCTGAGCGTGATAGGAGTTTTGGTGTTTTATCTCACACTGTGTCATAAAGTAACTTTCTCCTGGCATCCTTTTGAAACTTTACACCGCCTGAACTAAAATGGAAATTTCCAATGTTCTCATTTTTCTGCAGCATGCCTCTTTGTGTATGAATGTTTGATGTACATGCATGTATTCTTGTGTGCAACTTTCATTTGTGTAAGATTTCTGCAAAATTATAATGTAAATGGAGATATGGTGTCAGCCCTCCAAGGTAGATTAAACTTGGAAACCAAAGACACACAAACTAATACAATTTTTATTGTAAAATATGTAGTAGCAGAATCTTGATACACTTCCCTCTTCACTTTATCTTCATGAGAACTTGGGAGGATCTTGCCTGTGACATTTTCTCAGCTTACTTTCTCTCCAGGAATCAGATTTGTTGTCTTATTTCAGTTCTTCCTCCTGATTTCTTCTGCCCATTATTATATGGGTATCCTATCTATCTGACAGAGTTAAGGATGTTCATCTTTTGGTCTCATCTGGAAAGGAATAAATCAGGTCCAGACTTGATCACCTGCCACCGGGTTTGATGGTGCATTGTAGTGCAGGGTCAATGCCAAAACAGAATAGGTGGGATGTGGTGGGGATTGATTCACTTCCATCTCCTTCTGCCCTCTTTTTTCCTCTTCCTGGATAGGCATAGGAGGTGAAAAGTATCAAGGAAACAACATGCCTTGAGAAGTCCAATTTTCATGGGGGTTCTCAAGCTCTTCATCTCTTCTTGGAAGGGAAAAGAAACACTTAATCCTAAAATGATTATAGGACACCACTATGCAGTGGTGAGCACAAAATTCCTCCAGGGCCTTTTCAGGTTGGAAGTAACTGTTTCCAGATCCCTTCTAGTTCAAATAGATGTAAGCCAGTATGGATGATCATTGTTCTGCACAACTGGTTCCCAGCCCCCCAACGTGGAGGAGATGAATATGCACACCTCCTCCCCACCCACCTGACACTTTTCCACGAGGGAAGAAGTGGAAACCTTTCCCAATGGTCATTCCATCATATGATCACCATCACAAAATCAGATTATTTTTCTTCTTTAGGAAATCAACCAGGAATTTCCTTGTCTTTGACAATAAATTTCATGATCTGCCCATTTGTGTGCAGTGGCAAAACAGAGCTATGCACAATTGCTTGTACTTCTATATATTGAGAAGGTTGGGGAGGACAAGTATCACTAAAACTAGACCACCATTTTCAGCTTGTAATTTAGAGATACTGCAGTGGGACAGCTAAGCACAAAATATGTTTACAAAGTGGGCAGCAAGTATGGAAGGCATCTCTTTGAGAACTTTTTGGCATTTACTCATTCATGGATTTATTTTCTTTCTTCCTCCAGATGTGCACCAATTCTCAATGCATAGGTCCTTATTCAGCCTGCAGACCATCCATGAGGAGTCCTTTGTTGCCAATGAGAATCAGTTATCTGGCTTTTGCTTTCCTCTGCCCAGCAACCTTGTAAATGATCCCAAAGAAGAATCTGTGCCTGATCATTCCCAGGAAGCTGTTTTAGATGGAAAGGACCAGCCCAGGCAGCTTGAGAGATCTCTTCATTTGCAGCATGCAATATCAGAGAAGATGCCCCTTGCTTCTGGTGTCTCGGAAGAGGAAGAAGTGGAAAACAGTAGAGAAGGAGAGGGCTGGAAAAGAGCTCCTGGCAGTGGAGGTTCCCTCCATTCACAAGTTCAGCTCAATCTAGCAATAGACAATTGTTGGCTCCATTCAGCTGGAAATGGCCAGAAACAGACAGATAGGTTGGTTGAACAGCTGACAAGTGAAAAGAAGAGCAGAACTGGGCAGCCACACCAAAGTGAAAAGGAAAGCAGCACCATGTCAACTCCATTTCACACAGCTCCCGAAGTAACTGGAACTATCACAGTCCCCATGCCTCAGACTAAAGTGAGGAGATCAAAAACTGAAGGATATAAACTATGTGACTACTTAGTCTCAATGAAGCATCCTGATAACTTTTCTCCTGCACCTGAAGTGTATTGGGATGCCACGACCAATGATCAAATCTGGAGCAAGCTTGATTTCAGCAGTCACAGGGACAGCATGTCCTCCTCTTCCAGCATGTCCTCCAATGATACCGTAATAGACCTCTCATTGCCCAACCTTGCCCGGAAAAGCCTCCCTGACCTCGGTGCTCATAAGACCTTTGAAGTCATCCCTGAGAGAAGAGTTGCAAGACCATGGTCTGCTAATGCTGCATCTGGACATGAAGTTCTTATGGTGACCAAGAGCAAATCCAACCCCAACTTGAGGTTAGCTCAACCCATGAAAGATGACCTGCACCCCAGGCCGCTTGTCAGAGGTCTTGAGCTAGAATTATCATCTGTACCCAGAAGACATACCTGGAACCGGTTATATATGGAGAGTCTCAAGCAGTCTTGCCTGAAGAAAGAAAAGCAGAAGAACCTTGAGTCCAACCACACTAAGTCAAAAAGCCTTGGAGATCTAACCTCAGATGACATTATGTGCTCTTTGGAGAGCAAGTACCGGATCATCAGCCATAGCTTTGCCACCCGTTCAATGAGAGAGCAATGCCACTGTGGGGCTATCCAGTCTTCAGGGAGACCTCCGGATGAGCTGACCGAACGCTTGAAGAAGCTCACCTTCTTCCAGCAGGAGAATGATATCACTTCCCCCACCTCTTTCGAATCTGAGGAAGAAGAGGAAGAGGCGGTCCTGATCCGAAGGTCCTCTTCTCGGAGCCAGAGCAGGGTGAGATACATTGCCAACCGGGCCAAGCAAGCTCAAGAAAGGCAAAAGCTAAAAAGTTTGGCCTTAAGCAAGGGGAATCCCATCGAGGAGCGTGGTATTCCTGAAGGAGCCTGCTGTTTTCCAGGGGGAGCTTACATGGACCCGGCTTCCCCTGGCTTGTTTACATCCCAACTCCAGAACCAAACGGACTTGAACCCTGACACCGAAGTTGAATTTATGTTCAAACTCTGACGCTGGGAGGGGCTGAATGAGATCGATGTTTACATTTCTTTTGGAGCAGAAAGTCTCACCTACCCGTCCTCGTTTTCTTAAAAAAACGCATAGTGCAAGAAGACCCTCGTTTAACGAGGGAGAACACTTCCTCCTCTTCCTCCACCTCCTTCTCCAATGGACAATTTTATGTTTGTGAGAAACAGTTGTAATAATCATAATAATGACAATGCAGTCTGTAGCATGCATTATGGGGAGTGGGCAACTGAATTTTCCCAGGATGGGAATGGATCCTGAGAAAATTTCTCCCTCTCCGTGTTCCCTGGAAAGCATGTCCAAGGATCTGCACGATTGTCCACCTCCTTTTTTTTCACCACCTGCTTTCTTCTGTCCCAGGAAAACAAATTTCTGAGCAGTTGGCTCAGCCATCAATTGCGGCCTTAGTTTTATTTAGTTTCAGAGGCAAAGCAGGAAGGGCCACAACCTGTATGAAGGGAGCAGAGACTACATTTCACAAGAGTTGCTGCACAATTCCAATATCATCCATAGATTTCTCACCTCCCTGTAGTTAGTTCTTCTTCTGGCATTTGCAAGGTTTCAAACTAGGATGAAAACTTGGGAAACCTGCTTTGTAGGAGCTGTGAGGTAGAGGGTGTTCTTCTTGGTTTCTCTAGGATGTCCTCTTGAAAAGTGTTAGGAAAAAATGATGGCTTGTCTCCAACTTTCCTTTCCTTTCATAATGTTCCCTCTTCATGCTTTAAAAAAGAAAATCACTTGATCTGTGGAATATAATGTCCCAATGAAAGGATAGGATGCCCATTTCCTTCCAGTTCTGGTAAACTATTGGCTAAGCTTCTGTGGTAATTTATAGATGTAAATTCTATTTCCTGTCACCATCAACCCTTCCTTTGCCTCAAACTGGCATTAAACCAGTGCCATTTCAGGATCCAGCTAAAGCCCTGGCAATCAATCCTTTTGTTTCAACTGAGTTCTTTCACCTTTTCATATCAAATCATTACAGAAATGTATCTTTAAAAAAACAAAAGATATTCAAAGGAATTTATAGTCCCCATGTCACAATTCTTACCATCCTGTCTGAAAGTTGCTTTCTGCTCTGCCCTAAGTGGTTGCTAGATCAAAATGTGGCTGATGAGAAAAGTGCTTTGATAACAAGAGTGATGTTGAATTGATGAGCAATGGGCAGATATGCTGTCTCTTTGCTCTCAGTTGCTTTGCTCTCGATTTAATACAAGTAGTCTTTGAATTGTGACCACAGTTGGGACTGGAACACCCATCACTAAGCAAGGTGGCCATTAAGGGAATCATAGGCATTAAAGGAATTTAGCTTTTCTCTTTGAGTTTGCTTGTTGGAAGCCACCTGGGAAAGTTGCAGATAGCAATCTCATGATCCTGGGATGCTGCAGCTGTCAAAAATACATGCCAACTGCCAAACACCCAAATTTTGATCACAGGGACCTGAGATGGTCATAAGTGTGAGGCCTGGTCACTTTTTTCAGTACCATTGTAACTTCAAATTGTCACTAAATGAATGACCATAAGTTGAAGACTACCTATATGTGATTTGGCACTGTTTCCTTCACCCAGGTCCTCACCCGACTTTGCCTCCTCCCACAGAAGTATATCACATCCTGCAATTTCCTTTGCCAAGTAGGGTTGATGGTGCGTGAAGGACCTGGTGCGTTTTTCCACCAAAAGACCCAGCCACTTTTAGGCTAGAGACAATTTGACTTCACCGGATCCAAGTCGACTCCAATTTGGCATCTTTGCAGAGCTAAACCTCTGTGTTCTTGATCGTCATGACATTTCTTTTACCTTGGGTGGTCTGAAGTGGAGCATTTGTGGCAGCTGGCTCCGTCAAGTGGTTTCTCAGCAAAACTGGAGCTCAGCCACAGCTCCACTGGACACTGGAAGCGATCACAGAGGCCTACAGGGTTAGGGACCTCCCGGGATAATGCAGATTTGCTTAGCTGCATCGTTTCCCCCTCCCCCTCCATTCTGCCTCTTGCACTGTCACTTCTGTTTTCTTTTAAGATAAACCAAGTTTGGCAGTTGGCGAGGACTGAAAACAACCAGGAATAGCAGAAACCAGCAAGGAATAAAGGACAAGTGTCTATTTTAGAAACCCATTTTTCTGAAAGTTTCTTTCCCCATCATTTTCAGATTACTTTTTTAAAAATACAAGTTTGCACAAAAATTTGCATGTGCTTTTCTCTAAATTTATGCATTTTTACTCCATTTTTCCTAAGATAAGCCCTTGTTACTCTCACGTTTGCAAGTCCAATGTCTCTTTCAAAATCATGTTCTTGCTTCAAAGGGGTGATTAAGGGGTTAAGATTCAGGCAGTAAGTACAACAAGTAGTATTTTTTCGTTCTTACTTCATAATCACCAAAGATGGTATTTTCCCACAAATAGCTTTCTTGATGTTTTTTGCTTATCTTTTTTGCACTTCCATGCAATATATTTTTTTAAAAGATTGATGTTTTAAAGAAAATTAGAAAACTTTAACTCTGTTCAGAGATAAAACAGATCAAACTCCTTCCTAAAACCCTAACTGTATTTCCCTAATTAATATGTGTTATAATTAATACAATTTTTTCTAATAAGAAAGAAGTCAGAGAATATATTGAGAAATCACGTAAATTGAATTTTATTTTTTAGCTCTTCTGTGTATTGGAGAATATAATTCTCAAAATAGGATGAGGGCTGAATTTTTTTGTTGTCTATTAGTTGGTCTCCTCTTTCTAAACTACAAATTATTTAAAATCTATTTGTAAAACCACCTGATGTAACTCAAAAAATAAAGATTATTTAACCTATTTGCCTCCAATTGCTTCACACAATATATGGTAATTATTCAGCCTTCTCTCCAAATTGTCAAATGTCCCAATTCTTTCCTAGCATGTCATTGTGTCATTAACAGTATATCTGTGAGTCAGTCTTCTATTTCAATGTTTGTGATTGTGCAGGGATTTAACCTTGAGTTTCCATGACCGATCCTAGAATGGAGATCCAATTTGTGCTAGTTTGGGGATCCTGTTTCCTCCTAACAACTTCCTCTTCCTCCTCCTTGCAAGTTGTATTTTGGTTTGATTTGCATCACTTCCTTGAAAAAAAAGTTTCTTGTGTTTTTCTGTATCTTTATGGAGAAGCTAAGGGAAGCTGGTCCTCTCCAAATATTTTGCTTTCAACAATAGCAAGGCTGTGGGATTTGAAATGTCTTTGGGTTTTCCTTAAAATTGTGTCCTACTGGTTTTTTGTATAGTTTTCCAGCTTGATCCATAAAGACTTCTTGTTCTTCATGGCTAGGGAGACCAATACTGATAACCTCTTATGGACCTATCTGGTGTTGCTTTCCTTTGTCAAGTGTTTGCAATGCTATAGCTCCCTCTCAGTCCATTATGAATGATGATGCTGTTCTAACTTTTTTTGGGGGGGGGCATTGGCAAAGAAACCATTCTCTATGAAGACAGCATCCTCAGAATTGTGTTGTAAAAATACCTGTGATTAGAGTTGTCATTTCTCTGGATATGCTGTATAATGTGATGGTGTGATAGCTTGCAGCTATTACTGACCTAAGAAATTGTCTTTAATGAGACTATTTTGTAGGTATGTGAATCTGCTTAGCCAGCAGGGGGTGCAAGATTCAAGACTCGTCTCAATTCCCCTAGCAATAACCAAGAAAGCAACATTCTCCCATGTCTTGTTAGCTGAATTTATTTCAAGAAAAAAACTAGATTACTGGATCTTGAAATGTGTGTACCTTTTATCATGAGTATGTTCTAGTGAGTCCTCCTCAGTGGCTTTGATTTAATGCTTGATTTAAGGAGGAACTGGCTGTCCATTTAGCAGGTATGAATCTCTGTTCTGGTTCTGCAAAACTGTGTAATTATCCATTCTCCCAAGCTCAAAGACTTCCCATTCCATGCATCAACCTTGATTCGAGAGTTTCTCCATGCTGGAGAAAAAATGGCTCCAGGCCTTCTAGTTAAAAAGATAGGTCTTATACCATATCTGTATGTGACTCAGCTCATAGACTTATTTTCAAAAGAATCCCAGGTTTATTTTCTTTCCAGCATTTTAATTCAAAAGAAGAGCTGCTGATGAAATTAGCTTATGTTGAGCTAGGTGGACGGATGCTGCCATAGAACTTGATATTGCATGTCTAAGTGAGATATATAAGTGGCACATAGACATATGGTGCTTTTGAAGTTAAGTAGAATATCTTCTCTGACTACCCTCAAGAGTTGTCGAGTTCAACAGACTTTAAAGGAAGAGGAAGCTCCTGTTGGTCTTACTAAGAGTTTTCCAGGAGCACCAACAGGTAGCCTCCTGACACCATGGCCTGGAAGAAAATCCGGAGAAAGCTGATGGTTGGGAAAGACCAAGACCTCTTGACTGATATTCTTCCCTTGATCCAGATCACAAACAATGCTGAAACAGCATTTCCATCTGCACATATTTCCTGGTGAATCTCTGGCTCCTGATTCACTCAATAGATAATAGGTAAGTAATAATATGTTGATCTATATTGAAAAGAATTACTATGATGTGGGAAGGGCAGGTTAGGAGGACAACAAATTATCAGAATAATCAGAGGTTTCCTGATGGGACCATTGGATGCAAATCTGAAAACTCTAATTAGGATCCTTTTTAGTTTGTTGTTATTCCAGGTCTTGCAGAGACACAAACACAGCTATTGAACTTTGCATTGGTATTTAGTACTCTGGGAGAAAAGGAAAGAAAACTTATTTCAAAACCTGGCCTTCTCTACATTTTGATTTGACTCATCATGTCTGGAATGGTCCTCGCCCTGCTTTACTCATCCAAGGATTTGAGAAAGAACACCAGCCTGGATGCATCAGAGAAACATAGCTTGTTCATCTTTGTACAAATCCACTTCAAGATTGAACTTTTCCTCCATGCTCTCAGTCATCTTGTTGATTGGTTGTCTTGGAATGCTTCCCTTTGCTTTTGCTTTTTCTTGCTTTCAAAAAAATATCTCTGTTCATGGACTCGAGACTTCTGGTCACTTGTGCTACAACCCTCCAATGTCCTTGAAGTCTTAGAAGGATCTTTCCAACAGCAAAACTGAATGTGTGATGTCCTGACGTCTCGTCCAGCATTGTTCCTGGTATAAAGCATCCCTCATTAACATTCACAAGATGCCAGCTCACCATTTAAGATCACCATGAAAGTATTTTTTTCTCCCCAAAGGGTGCATGCGTGTGTGTGTTGTTTTTTTCCCTGAACATAAAGATAGAGAACAAGTCTCTACCCTCAGAAAACCCTAGAGGGTTCCCTATTGTACATGCCTTTAAATTCAGCTACTACCCACAGTGAATTTAGGCATTGTAAAAGAATTCACCTTGTTTGTCATGGAGACTCAAATTGGCCAAGGGGTAATTTTCATTTTGACATTGAGTATATCTCAGTATTTCTGAATTTTATGCATTCTTATTTCAGTCCTCCAGGGATCTGAAATTGGCAGGGGATGTAGCAGTTGAATTTTAAAAACAAGAAATGAAAAGGCAAGAGATGGTGGGCTCATAGTTCAAACAAAAAACAGAAGAAGATTAATGATAGATCTTTGAGTGACGCTTTGTGAAATACTGAATTATTCAGTAGCAGCCAAAGGTCACAACCCTTCTGATTTCTATCAAATTCTACTGTAAATGGGAAAGATCCAATTTACACTGTTTTCTACTTATATCTCGCAAAATGTTTTGAAATGTCTTCAAATTTCCCATCTCAGGGGTTCCTATTTTTTTCTTTCTGCTCCATTTATCACAAACTAACCATTAGGAGAGGATGAGTTTGTGGGGAGAGGTATCACTCTCCCTTCCTGGGAATTGGGATGAGCAAATTGTAAGCTAGTATTTTGTGATAGGAAAAGAACAAGCCACATTTTCGGCAATACTGAATGCTACTGCCCTAGTGGGCAGAATTTAAGTGCTAAGCTGCCCAATGAAATCTTCCTTGCATGGAGAAACCTAGCATGTCAGGGGTAGGGGAAAACCAGAAGATGGGAAAAGCTCCCAAAGTTTTCATACTGAAGGGGAATCTCCCACCACACCACCTTCCAGCAGAGAACGGGGAACAATGCTTTCCCTCTTGAAAGCCCTTCCAGCTCCTCCTCTCCGAAAGGGACTATGCCGTTGATTGATGCAGTGATTTTCCCAGGAGCTGCTCATCAGCACCGGCTGCATCTGCTGCTGCAGTACAGAAGTTGTCCTCTCGAATCTGAAGGTGCCACCAACTGTAAGTGAGACCTTTTCTATCTCTTCTCCTTGGGGACGTTCTCCACTTTCCCCCTTCAAAACATATTGCTTTCTCCTCAATGCAGTTTCTAAATTCAGCTTTCCAAGAAGAGATACACATTTCTTCTAGACCAGCATGGAAAAGCATATGGAAGTGCAAAATTGAATAAAACTTTTCAGATACGGCCCAGGCATCCGGGTGAGGTGGACCGTTGGTATGGAAAACTCTGCCCAGAATTTTTACCAATTTTTGCCCAAAGCAAAAAGGTAACATTTCCATCAGGAGCATCAGACATATTCCAGGGCAGGCAAAACAGAATATTCACAGCAAAACTGGTGAGGTTTGCTGAGAATTTTGTCAGCCATTCCATTTACAAATATATTTGTCTTTTTTTAATTAACAGAATACCAAAAGCAAACGAAGTTTGCTTTTGTCTTTGCTTTATGTGTTCAATTAATTTAAAAAAGGGAAAATAATATATTTGCTTCATTTGATCAGATGTTATCTCATCCTAGGCTCGAGGAATGATGTAGCAAGAGTTTTTTGTTTTTATTTCCATTTGCAAATCTTAAATGCAGTTCAAGTCTATTTTCGTTTAATCTCCTGCTGGATGATGATTCTAGTGCTTACAAAACTATTTAGCTGGAAGAAGGTTTTTACCTTAAAAAGTGTTAGCTATAATTGCATGCTCTGTACATAGATAGTGGCCTCAAAATAAATTCAGACAAATAAATAGTTTCCAAAATATAATAGGCTGGATGAGAACGTCTGTTTAGATCCCCAACTGCTCTATTGCAGAATTTATTCTCTGTGCCTTTTTCTCATGTCACCAGTTTGGCGTCCATGTGTATGCACAGACTTCTGTATCAATTAAAATTTAAATCCCAAACTTAAGACTTTACTTCTTTCCAAAGCCATATGTTGAATCATCTGATCAACATTCAGTTCTCCATCTCATTTCCACCCCTACATAAATTTAAAAAATCATTCTGTACAATCCTGCTAGGCTACCCCACCACCTGAAGCTACATTTTGCTACTTGACAATTTATTCTGAATATTTGCTTAAAGTTCTCCTTCATGCAGTTCTTCAGGGAGAGGGCTAAACTAGAACAATTCCCTTAGTCCTAGCTTTCCAAGAACAGACTTGTTTTCTGTCATGTAAGTTGTGCATCAGTGTCCTGAAATGCATCCATCTCAAATTAAATTGAAGAAATAAGTACACTTTAATTAACTGTGATTTTTTTCCTTCGACAGAGGCACTCCATAAATTCTGCACTGTGATGGGCAAAGCTCTCAGCTTTATCTTTTTCGCTACTTTCCTTTTGCTTGGAGAACCTAAATCGACAGGTGAGACAAGAAAGCTGAATTTTAAGCTCCTTACACAAAGCAGACTCTACTCATCTAATTCAGACTCTACTCATCTAATTATTCTCAACACTTGAATCACATCAAAAATATTTTAGGCAGGGTTTGCATGTATGTTTTCAGGACTCGACCACAGCTGAAGAGTCCTGATATTGTCTCATTTATGTAGAAAGAGAGAACACCCCATTAACAAATAATAAAGGCATCAGTTAATTTCCTAAAAATACTTTGTCTGAAAAAAATATAGTCTAACAGCAAGGTAACTAGTAACACAGACGATTTTGTTTTATTTTGTTTATCTTATTTTTGGAAATGGTCTTCTTCATGATTAAATTAAAACTGACATTATGAACTGACTGATAGACATTTGCATTCTTTCAAACCCATATCAAAAACTCCATCAGTCTGTTTGTAACACCAAATCCAATCTCAAGTTGGCTCAATGAGGGAAAACCTGAATCTTTCCCCGCCTCTGTAAAAACAAAGAACATGCATCTGTTTTCTAGATTTGGGTTCAAAAATATTTTTTTTTCAAAATTTGAAAATTTTGATTTTTGAAAAAATCAGATTTGGGTGGAAAAAAGATATATAGTTTAAGATTATTTGAATATTGATCTAATGGTTGAGCTTTGATTTAGGTTTATTTTAATTATTTAAATTTAGATTTACTGGGCAAGCTTTATTTTGCTGGAAGAGAATTTCCCTTGTCAAGCATTTTCCATTGGTCTAGCAAAAAATCTGCTTTGGAGAAAGTTCGGTACCAGCCTGAACAGTGATAAAACAGGACAAATATAAGTAAACCAAGTTCAGGTTTAATGTCAGCTAAGGCTTGCCTTTAGTTTGAGTTGCTTGATTTAGAAGTTTAAAACTTTATCTCCAAGGAAACTCTTGTTTCCTTCCATTCAGTCCAAAAATGGAAAAACAGTAACTTTCCAGTTTGATGGGACCTTCTATGAATTAGGGAGGTGTCTGCCTGCATCACTGTCACATACATTCTTCTTGTTTTGGACTTTAACCATGTTATTTAACCCTTGGCACTTTGGTGACAGATTTGGTTGATCTGATAAGATGACTTATCTTCTTTCTTTCCTTCCTTCTAGCTACACTAACCAGGCTAGGTTATTGCATTGCACTCATGTGTGACTTTAAATCAGAGTGGAATTTTTGCACATGACTATTAGCCGATATTTGGCTCTATCTTCAGACAAGTCCTCTTCTGGTCATTGTGCAAGATAATGGTGGTGAATGTCTGGTTGGACCAACACAAATGTGGACTAAGGCTGACTGTGTGTGTGCAGAAGAGAAAGAAAAGAGGGAGAAAAACCTTGGCTTAGTTTTGAAAATATCCCTATGAGGGTGGCATTTATGTATAAAAGATGCTAGCTGGAGAATTCTGGGAGTTCAAGTCCACATCTCTTAAAGTTGTCAAGGTTGAGAAACACTGGTCTAATAATGTGCAATGTAAAATATTTATTTCACCAGTTAGGAATAGGTGGCCCATAATAGTTTGGTGTTTGAGAAACCCAATTAAATTAAGGTGCATGGGAACTTAAGCCCACTACTATATTGTAGCAGAAAATCTCACAAGTATTCTTTTCCTTCCCTGCAATACATAGCAATATAGCATCTTTTGTGCCTTTCTATAATGCCCCAGTCCAATACTGGAAGCGGACATTTCATTCTGATTTACAGTAGATTTGGCCCTATAAAACACACACACACATACAAACACTTAGTTTTGGAAACTTTCCTTGAAAGGCTTATAGTTTATAGCTTTCTTTCACCTTGCAACCATCCAGATAAAAGGACTGCAACTCCCAGAATGCTTGGGAATGGCTAGTCTGGTGGGGGATTCTGGGAGTTGAAGTTCACTCATCTGAAAGTTATTTGAGAGCCACGGTCTGCAGTAGGACACATTGCACCATCCCCAAATTTTATCTTGGCTCTGAGTCCTGTTGACTTGCTCTTCAGCCTTGTGGCCTGTTTCTTCCTAATGCTCCTTAGGAGCTCTAACCAAAACCAAAATTCATGTCGGATTTGGGTGCTGAAGAAACGCTCCTGTCAAAAACCCTGGACTGCTGCTGCTGCTGCTGATTCTTTACGGCCCTTTTAAGAGCTGGTCTTTTTATGTATTTTTGCTTCTTGTTTTTGGAGGCATCTCTTACAATTCCAGTCCTGAGCTTGTGGGTGAGGATGCCAAGAGCTTCAATGGGCCTCTTTGTTCCCTTCCACTGTTCCTGCACAGGTCTTCAGAAAGGAGGCCTAGGGAAGTCCCGCTGGCTCAAACAGCAGCTGTTGAAAAAAGAACAAGGGGTGTCTTTGGGGCTGTTCTCCAGCTCCCATGGAGAGCTGCAGTGCTGCTGGTAAAAGCTCTTTATTGGGGGATAATTCAGAGTTCAGCACAAGACAGGAGAGGCAAAACTGATGAACATTTTTCCTCCTATATATAAACAGTGTTTAAAAAGCAGACAGAAGGAAATTTCCACTTTTTCACAGTTCTGGAATGTCCTCCTTTTATTCCACTGCCCTGCTGTTTGATTGTCCTGGACTAAAAAAAAAGAGGGTTTGTTTCCAAGAATTCCAGCTCAGCATAATTTCCAGGATTCAAGGCCATTTGGATATGATGGTGGTCACCGATGTAGACAGTGGTAGGACCAAGCAATAAAAAATCAGGTTAGCTATAATCTCTTGTTTTGAGAGCTTCCTGCATGGTGTCTCTCAAGCATCCATACCTCTCCTTTCTTGGTACCTTCCTCAAAAGCTGACCTAAAAAATCCTTTGAGATCTAATTTTGCTTTGCATTTGTGCTCAGATGGCAGCTTTAATGTACCGACAACTTCGGTGATTTCTCCATTACTGTATTACTGAAATAAAACCTCAATGTAGGTTCCATAGATATACTTTGCATTACATTAGACAAACTGTCACTTTGCTGTTAAACAGATACCTCCTTGCTCATCACTGTTTTGGTTTGCTCATCATGGGATCTCTGACCAATGACACTTGAGAAGTAATCTGCCATTTTGGATTTCCTACCTAGCCTGGAATTGGCCATGGATGAGGAAAATATCCAACCATGGTTTTCTTACAGAGGGTTTCTGGCTTTGTTAGTGATTTATAATTCCCAAGATTCTTCTGAGGAAAACTGTATAGATCTGGGCTGGCTAAGATGCTTGTGAGGATGGAGGAAGATAAAATAATAATCTTCGCCTTCCACCAAGCTAACAATTAGCAGCTTCCTGATTTATTGGCTTCTGTTTTTTCAATGTTATACCTTTCTGCATTTTTGTTTGAAATGGTTATCCCCCATAAATATTCTGAGAACACTCTTTTCCCATTTGATTTCTGTGAGCTGTGTCCAAAGTTTCTCCAAGAGCCCTGTAGTTCTTCTAGACTCCAAAACCTTCTAGGTGCCTTCAACTACAATGCTCACAGTTCCTATATGGTGTGGGAATTGTGGTCCATATATTACAACACTTCAAAAGTGCAGATTTCAAATGGAAATTCCTCTTCCCTCTTAATTACTTATGAGGCCAATTCTTCAGATGAAAAACTACAGTTGTTATTGTGTGAATAGCCACACAAAGCTTTAGCCTTTGCAGTCACCTTATCTATCACTGAGAAAAGGGAAAGAGCTAATGAACTGTAGGGAAAGAAACAATGAGAAGGAAGTAGAGAGGAAGATTATCTGCAGCTTTCCAGAAATCTTGCTCAACTGTTAACAATTCCTTTATTGATGCTGTGTAAATTTCCACCAAAAGAGATCTTTCTTCTGTTTCTGGTTTTAAATCTTCCTTGGATGTCAGTTGGCAGTGGAGCAATTAATTTACAGACCAAAGACCTAGATACCTGGCATTTCCAGGGGAGGTAACTGAAAATGTCTAGGCCAGCGTTTTTCAGTCTTGAAAACTTGAAGATGTGTGGACTTCAATTCCCAGAAGTCCCCAGCCAGCATCCTGAAAAACTTGCTTAAAGGTTTGTTTGTAGTTTTAAAAAAGTCTTTCTCTCTCTTAATTTCTGATGATGAGAAAACAATTTCCTGTAAGAAAATTACCAGAGGTAATTCATCTGTCTCTAAGGCAATTACCTACGTTTACAAAAGCAAACATGTCTATTTTGTGGTTATACAGTGGTAAAAAAAGGAAAAGTATAAAATTGTAGTTGTTTGCAAAGTGATTTCCTTCCTTCCTCTATTTTTCAGATGCAGCTGAAGAGGGTGATACTATCCACAAGGTCTGTATCCATTTTTCTCAATGTACTGGCATAGCCTGAAGTTGATTTTAATGGGCTGTACTGTATCATCTGATGGATGAGAGCATAGGGAAGAAAAGACAGATGCTTCTATGGTCAATGTGCACACACATTACACCTGCAAACACAATTACTGGGAGGAGAGAGAAGTAAGAATTAATAGTTTTATCAAACCCTTGTGAGATGTAATGCATGGAACATTTCAGCTTTTCCCAGCTGGTGCTGGTCTGGAAACTGTAAGAACAGAAATCTCAAAATACTGAGTTGGCAGAACTCCAACTGTTAGTAGGACTCTGCAGTGTAAACCCATCTGTCTGTTAATATCAGATATCTGGGCAATTAAGGAAAATAAATGTTTTGCTAAGTCAGAGAAATTTCTCAGAACCAGAGAAAATTGGATTGTTGAGAAGGCTTTGTAATTTTGGGATGAAAGCAACTGATGGGTGAAATGACCTTTCCTGGAGTTGGAATGCTCCAGGATTAAAGTCCAGAGGTGAGAACAGCTGCCTCTCTGTGACTTGAGTGGGCAGCTAGAAATATTCCCAGGAAACCGCTGTCATTTGCACAAGAGTTTTATAAGGGAAAACACTTCCTGGAAATAAGTCACCTATCAACTGAATTGCTAATGCCAGTGTAACAATTGTCCTACTGTATTATGTGTGATTTTCTTTTTTTAAATTGCAGCTAAGTTTTTTAAATGTTTTCATCCACAGGACAGTGAGTCTCTTGGGGCAGGGGGAAAAGATGTACCAATGATCTATGTGACAACTATTCTGGTAAGCAAATAACCCAGAATCCCTGAAGCTGGTGTTACGATATTCATATACTATCCTTCCTTCTGAGCCAGTGTGATGTACAAATCAATAATCAATGAAAAGCCATATACAATTATTAATTGATTGGATACTATAAAGTCAGTGCTGACTCTTTGTGATCACATGGATTGATTGTCTCTAAGATGATCTCTTCCCAGCCTGGTCCTTCAGGTACCCCAGTGGTCTACCCATCACTGTTATAACTGAGTTCCTCTGCCTTGCTGCTGATTGTCCTCTTCTTCTCTTTCCGTTCACTTTTGCCAGACTTACGGACTTCTCCAAAGGACTTCATGTAATATGTCTGGAGCCATATACAATACAAGCTGTAAAAACAGTATGAGATGTCTCTGTGTTTCTCTTAAGACCTGAGGAGCAGTTTATCATACAATCACAACACACAACAGATGTGTTTAGTAAGAGAACCAATCCTTAACCCATTGCCTGGCTGAACCTGGGGGAGACTCATTTCTAATTATTTGGATCCAAATCCTTTAAGGGAGATATAGAAGGTGTCTTGGCTCAGAGAGTGCACTACATTTAGGTTCGGAAATGTTCATAGAATCTTTAAATTGGGGCAGGAATGGGATGTAACTTGTTATATCCTTGCAATAGAAGGGTTAGTCAGAAGACATGGTGAAAATTTTTCCTTCCCTTTTCTGCAGGAGGATCCCTATGTGATGGTCAGGGGGACTGAGCTAGAAGGTTACTGTATTGATTTGCTGGAGAAGCTGTCACAAATGTTGCATTTCAAATACAAAGTGGGAATTGTGAAGGATGGGAAATATGGAAGCCTCAGTTCCAATGGCAGCTGGTCTGGGATGATTGGAGAGGTTGTGAGGAAGGTAAGTTCTTTCCTAAAGTGTTCTCCTAAAGTTAGGAATGAGATCCCAACACGCGTATCAAGGGAACATGATACAGTTTGGCAAAGAGCAGCTATGAAGGTTCCCACCAGTTTTGATAGCCAAGATTCCTGGACTGTGGGACATCTGTATCTCCAAGAAAAATATGTGGGCTTGATGCCATCTTCTGGATGCTGGAGACAGCCAACTTCTGGTCCCATAGATGCCAAAAATACTGAAAAGTGATGTTGCTTTCTAACATTCGAAGAGTGCAGAGAGCAAGGATGATGACCTTTACAAACCTCTGGAGAAACCATTACCTCAGCCCAAGGGGATGAAGTAAATTCTTCTCCATGTTGTGTTAGTTGCATCATGGTGTTTTGCTAGTTAATGTTTTTGTAAATTAACCTGTTGGTGTGCAACAATGCTGCAGCTTCATGGAACAGTGGTACACCCTGGGATCAGAAATAATCTCTACCTCGGAAGATCTTCAGCCTCCCTTGAGGGAGATTAGAGACTTGGCAAGGTTGATATCAACTCCACTAGGTAGGCTGAACCAAGAAATCAGTAATAACCAAATCCTGCAAGCTTGATAGTTCTGTACTTTTTTACTCCAGTGAATCAGGGAGGTTTCTGTCTGATCTGCTTCTGAATGTTACCTTGAAGTGCCAGAACAAATGTTCCACCCCTCTTTGCCTGTAGATAACAGCTCTTCCATAGCCCTGTCAAGACCTTCCTTCCTCTCTACCAAAGGCCACAGGGTGTTTCTTTCTAGCTTACACCAAAAGTTTACTGAGTTTGTGACAAGAGGCCGTCTCCTTGTGGGACCCCTTAACGTTATTGTTCCCTCTTCTTCTCCCAGGAAGCAGATCTTGCTGTGGCTCCGTTGACAATCACATCGGTAAGAGAAGATGCAATTGATTTCACCCAGCCATTCCTGCACACAGGCATTGGCATCCTGCTTGAGAAGGAGGCTGTCCTCGAGGGGGCCTCACTCTTCCACTTTCTGACCCCTTTCACCAAGGAGACCTGGGCTGGGATTCTTCTGGCTTATCTGCTCTCCAGTCTGTGTCTCTTCCTGGCTGGAAGGTGAGTAGCTTCCACCCACCCCCTCTTGATCAAAAAAGAGGTGATTTCAAAATGACCTACAGCTGGCCAGCAACCAGGTGGCCATGGCCTAATTTGAGAGGTCAGGCAGGATCCAAGATGCAATGAAAAAGGCTGAGAGCCATGGAAGAATGACAATAGAATACAAAGTCTTATTAAGTCATAGAAACAATATAGTGAAACCAGGGAGCACCAGTCTCCTTGAGCCACAACAGAGATTTATCATCATGTGTCCTATATGGGTTCTTTAGCATCCAGGTTTGGAGTCCCGGGCTCCTCTCTTGCCTCCAGTACTGGAAACAATGGCCAAGGGGACTGACCATGACATTTGGGCATCCAGGTTAGTTAAAGGACATATGTGGGAACAAGGCATATTTCCTGATCCCTGAACAGCATGCGATAAGTCTATCAATGGGAAAGGGAAGCTATGAGAGAGAACGGTTAGTAATTAAGGGGCAGCCAGAATGGAAAGGCTCTTAATGTTGGAAAAGGGGGGCCACGGGCTATTATCTTCTGAGTCCCACAGTGAGAAACAGAAAAAGGAGACTCGCTTAATAAGTTCAGGCACAGAATAATTTTTACATTGTGCTCTTTGTGGAAATGCTTTCTACACTCAGTAATATTTTACCAAGGTGTACTTGCAATCTTGCAACCCTCCCTGGAGAGGTGCAGACTGGATAATGGTTGGTTGGTAAAACTTTATCCCCGTCTCACCGTAAATGGGTCAAAAAGGCCTTCTTCAATCACCATTCCTCTTAGCTCTAGGAAAAAGCGAGCTGACATCATATAGACAACTGTGGATCTCAGGAAAAGAGAAAAAAGGTGAAAGATGGGTAGGATTAGAACCACTTGGGGGAAGGGACACCACCAGGAAATCCCGGTACTGTAGGATTTGTAGAAGGTAACATGAACAAAAGGTTTATTTATCCCAGCAAAGGAAAAACTCTTTCCTTAAGCCTATCAAGGCAGTAGCATGGAGATGTCCATATCTGGGCTGCTCACTCCTCAGTCTCACTCCTTAG
>JANHZU010009422.1:62601-73682 GCA_032468055.1 Acrochordus granulatus | reverse complement strand
ATGTCCATATCTGGGCTGCTCACTCCTCAGTCTCACTCCTTAGACTGAGGAATGAACAACCCAGATATGGACATCTCCATGCCACTGCCTTGATAGGCTTAAGGAAAGAGTTTTTCCTTTGCTGGGGTAAATAAACCCTCTCTTCATGTATAAAAGGCACAGCTTGGGGAACCCCGAATCTATGTGCCCTGCATCCAACAGAAAGCATGATGGTTTTTGCTTTGCTTCTTTGTAGAATGAGCCCATCTGAATGGAATGGAAACCAGGAGAATGACTTCACTTTCCTGAACAGCTTATGGTTCGGTGCTGGGGCACTCACCTTGCAAGGTAGACTACAGAATTGGAGGCCAGGACTTATCGATATATGAATTATTGCTCCTTTTGACCCAGTAAATGGCAGCCCTTAGTCAGCTTTGGCTTTACTTAGGACTTGGACAGAAGACAGCAAAGAAATCACAAGAAAGGAGGCCCCTAGGAGTTCTGCTTGTCAAGGGAATCTTTTAAACTGTGATGGAGCTGAATTCTTGATATTGGTAGAGCCAGACAAAAGCATTCTGTTTTCTTTTCAATTCTGAGTTTGATGAAAGAGTCAGATACCAAGTATTTCTCTCCTTCTTTGGACCACCCTCTCACCACTCTCCATAAGCCTCCCTGGCTTCCCTTCAGTCTTTGACAAGGGAAGGGAATTCTCCCATTTTTTTCCTTACTTAGTGCCTCCTCTTAGGGAAGTCAATGCTCTGGCTGGCCCAGTTCAGACAAACAGGTGTTAAATCCTTCCTCCTCCAAGAAACTGAAAGAGACTGAGCAGACTCAAGTTGCACAGAGAGAGCTGTTGCAGAGTCTGGGCTTTTCACCTGTATGGTCTTGCTAACTGTGGCCTCCTCATCTGTCCCCAAAACAGCCAAGGCCACCATTGCCCTGCAGCCTCTCAGAAACACCACCAGACCGGTTCCCCACTGGGCAAGATCCACAGTGATGGATCAGCCTGCCCAATCAACTCTCTATTTTTACTCAAGATGCTAAACTGGCTTAACTTTAACCTTTGGTGGATGTGTGCAGCATTACATCACGGAAAGCATCACCTTATAGCAAACCAAAGGCAATTTCAGCTCTGTACCAAGCAGTTATGCCCTCCAAAAACAAGATTTGCCCCTGGGTCTTGTGCCAACCTGGATCTACACAATTTCTGACACACTGCGATGCTCATCCTTGGTTAATTCAGGACATCAGCTCATCCAGTTACGCATAAGAAGCAAATACAATCATAGTTTTGTCTAACAAAGAGATGTGTCTTTTTCTGGGGTCTTCCCATCATTTGCATTCTTTGCAGGGCACAATGACATTAAGCAGCTTTCTGGAGAAAAATGTTTCACGGTGTCCAGAACAGAGTTTGGGGTCTCAAATAATAAATCTGATGAACTGAAAAGGTCTCCACAGCCTGAATTCCTAATGTCTCAACCTGTTTGGCATTTTCCAGACAATTGAAACGGCCACTTATTCTACTCTTGTCCTGTACAGGTACCATTCCTCAACCCAGGTCCCTTTCCATACGGGTCATTTCTGCCATCTGGTGGCTGTTTGGCATTGTGGTGCTGGCAGCTTACATTGCTGGCTTCAGCTTTGTTTTGGAGTCGGCCTCTGACCATTTGTCCATTCAGAGCTTTGAAGATCTGGTGAAGCAAAGGCAGCTGGAGTTTGGGACCATGGAAGGCTCTTCCACTCTGCAATATTTCAAGGTAGGTCATATGGGCCCATGTGTGCCTAAGAGTGCCTTGGGAACTCCTCTGTATTTCTCTTTTTGGCATGGGGTTCCCCCAGATTCTGTAGGACTGAAGGAACAGGGAGTGTGGGAATTTGACACTGCCCTCAGTTTCTCAGCATCTCTGGATGCAACCAAGGATTTGTCTTAGCATCTTCAAGGTCACAGCAGGCTTGCCTGCACTGAGCACCCTAGAATTCCCCAGGGAGCACAAGGGTTGCAGGGAATTCTGGAAGCTGAGCTGCAGGGTGCATTAAATCAATCATGGTTTGGTGTGAAAGAACAGGTGTTGCAGTGGCAACAAGGTTAAATGAATTGGACACTGAGACCTTGGAAGAATGGAGGTCTGTCACCTATCAATGGAACATTTGTCATCTCCTGATAACAAGTAGGACCGTAACAGGATCCTGCCATATGGAGCTCAGGATTTCTGCAGGACCCACACCCTCTCCCAAGTTGTTGCCTTCCATTCCTATATTGGCCCTGTAGGGACAAGCATTCAGAAAAGCAAGTTATTAATGTAGATTTAAGGGCAACGTTTCATTGTCAGGATTCAAAGGCCATTTGATCAAACGTCCAAACTGAATTGGCTTTCTGAATCAAATCAAAACCAGATCAAACCATGGAATCCATCAATTGTGCTTGCCCAAAAACCTAATTTGCTTATAGATTTGGCAACCAAATTAATGTGGCACTGAATTTGCACAAAGTGGACTGTATCTGCATGCTCAAAGAGCTTCTGCCCAGCCAGGGATCAAGTGTCGACCCTTTGCTCGTGCTCGCAGAACTCCAAGAATCCGATCCAGCAGTTGGTCTACGAGTCCATGATGAAGAAGGAATCTGTTCTGACCAAGAGTTACCCAGAAGCGATTCAGCGAGTGCTGGACTCCAATTATGCTTTCATCGGAGAATCCATTTCTCAAGATCTCGCTGTTGCCCAGCATTGCAACTTGGTCCGGTCCCCTGAGGTCCTGGGGGCCCGAGGTTTTGGCATTGCAACCCCAAAAGGTAAGATAGTAAGTGCTGAATGTTTTTAATTACAGCCTAATCAAGCAATAGTGTATCATCTTACATCAATTTTTTTCAACCTTGGCAACTTTTAAGATGTGTGAACTTCAACTCCCAGAATTCCCCAGCCAGCAAGTTTTAAGAAGTTTCTTAAAGTTCCCAGGGTTAAGAAACACTGCAATAGACACATTGTGTGAATGTTTTTATCATCCAGTTGATCCCAGCACCATATCCAGGTCTGCTCTGAACTAAGCCAGAAAGCCTGAATTCATTAACTGCTGTCCATTTCTTAGGTTCTCCCTGGACCAGCAAACTCTCTGTGGCTATCCTGAAACTGGGCGAGTCTGGAGACCTGGACTACCTCCGCAGCAAGTGGTGGGAAAGTAGCTGTCCTCATGAAGAGCATGATAAGTGGAGTCCTCTAAAGCCCCAAACTCTGGGTGGGATTTTCCTCCTGCTGGCGCTTGGTCTTGTATCAGGAATAATGGTTGCCGTGATTGAGCTTTCCAAACAAAGCCGCCGCACAGCTGAACAAGAGAAGGTGAGCTGGCTTCTATTTCCTCCATGCTAGCACAAAGGGATGGGGGGAATTGCGGTGGAGGATATCTAAATGTTTTTATCACACTAATGGGCAGTGAGAAAGCTCAGCTCCAGTCATCATTCCCAGTGCTATTCCTTAGTTCTTAAATAATGATGCAAATCTGGCTGTTAAGCCATTATTTCCTCTTGTTCCAATAGCTTGGGACAATGTTTTTCACATATTCTCATAAAGGTTCATTTTTAATCTCTTCCCATTCCACTTCATTGGATCCCCCACTATGGGAGAGGAATTGATGTTACCCCTTCTTTATCACATGGCTGGTTTTCCAAAAGGGTCTAAACTTGGGAGTTTCTCGAGACCTTCTCCAGGAATTTGACTTTTGTGTTTGCTCTTTCCTGGGTCTTTCTGCAAATCTGCATTCCTGGAAAATTAGACCTCTTTCAAGGAGCCACAAAATCCATTTTGAATCTTCGCAGAGTTCTAAAAAGAGCCCTTCATTTTGCAGTTGATGGGTTTTTCATTTGATGAGCTTTGTCGCACAGTTGTTGAAGGAAGGGTCTTGAATCTGTCCTCTTCTGGAGCATCCGACGTTCTCAGAAGCTGCCGAACTTTATATGGTTTTTAAACAAGCCATTAAAAAGAGGGGGGCACTGGAAAGAGATTTTTAATCTCATTTCCCTCATGTCCTTTCCTCCTCTTCTCTCAACCTTAGAAATCTTGCTGTTCTGTATTCACCAAGGAGCTGAGCCAGCGGTTCCAAACACGAGAAAACAAGAGGCAAGAAAATCCAGAAAAATCAAAGGCATGAAGAAACAGAGGAGAAACCTAGGGCCAAACCTTCAATGCACTATTTTGTTTCCACCTCTTTTTTTTCCTCCTATGCATTCTGTAAAAGCACTTAGGGGGTTTTTTCTCATAGTAATTTTTATAACATTTAGTAGGGTTTTTCAGAAAAATAGGGCACACCTGGGCAAATCTAGCATAGCTTGATAATAATGCAGTTCCTGGAACCCTTTCTCTCTCTAGGCGATATTTCATTGTTGGCTAACCCGTTTCTGCATCTTAACCTTTCTAGCATTTACAATGGTAATGTTCTAGCTTGACTGTTTTTGTCAGCAGGACAAGGCTTGCTGTTCTACATAAAGAAAAGGCAGAGAGGGTCTATGTATGTACAAATTCAGAGGAAGGGAGAGCCCAGCAAGAATGAGACTGAGCTTCGTGATCAGCAAGGATAAATTTCTTGTCCTCATGGGACATGATGGGTCTCGCAAACAAATTGCTAGGCAATATGTGTGAGATGGGGTGATGACTTTCCCGTTGGTTCCTTGAAAGTCAGAGAAAAGGTGAATGCATTACTTAAAAATACTAGGGAATGCATTGCCAGCTTTTTCTTGGCCCAGATTTTGTAATTATAATTATTATTAGCTGAAATGATAGATATCTCCTAAAAGGGGTATTTTGTTAACAGAACACCTAAAGGAGCTGGAGATGATTGAGGGTGGCTTTTTAAGGCTCCTGAGTGGGGTTAGAAAGATATGACATACTTAAAAGTGGTCGCTTTTAACGGACCACGAAATGATTTTCTTCAAAAATCATCAGTCCAAGAAAGATCTTGAGGCTCCCTGGTTGTTTTCAGTCAGATTAACACCCTCCCATGTTGAGTTGCCACCATGTTCCATCAGACAGTTCATTTTTCATAGAAGCAAACAGATCCACATCTGATTTCACAAGCAGGGAAAATCTGGGAAAAGGAAGGAAAAACACAATCCCCCAGGGCAAAAGGAAAGTCACCTGGATGGAAATAAACAACAACTTTCCCTGCAAGGTGGGACAATGAAAAGACGACGCAGCCGGCTGACACTGCAAGCACAGCATAGGGTCAGTGGGGCCTGTAAGAGTTACACAATGATTAAATAAAAGAATATTGTGACCAAAAACCATCTATTTTTATGTCTGCAGCTCCAGCTCTTATTGGCATGGCACTTTACAGTTTCTGAAAGATCTTTTCAATTTCATTTCTTTGGTGGGGGGAAAATCTTGAACTGTGAAAGCTCATTTGTTGTGATGCCTGTAACAGATAGCCTAGTTTATTACAGTTCAGTGAGAAAGCTGTTAATGGATGTAAGTAAGTTAATCTGGAACAGTCACTTTAGGATTTTGCAATCAGCTCTTCTGCCTTTTAATTCATCGTCCACACGCAGTCATCGGCAAGGGAAATGCCAGAAAAGGATGAAGCTGAAATGGATGTCTTCATAGCCAATTTTCCCCAAGAAGAAACTCTCTTGCTCTTTTTCAACTGAGACTGAACTGAGAATGGACCAGCATCCTTGCCTCATCTCACACATTAGTATTACACTTTCCCTTTGATTTCAGCAGTGAACAAGGAAGGCTTACCACGGATCCTCACAAGTACGTGGTCAAGTATCGCTTAGCCAGTAAGGAGGTACTTATAGACAAATGTAATATGCACACATTTGTGTGGATGAATTTAATGTTTCCAGATAGCCCTCTTTTTATCCATCCTTCTCACTCACAAAATGTTAAGTGTCGAGCAACACCAACCCCACTGTTCTCTAATCACTTACCAGATGATTTAGATAGAAGCAGGAAATGGTGTTCATTTTCATGGTCCTGGATTCAGAATGAGCACAGGAAAATATTCTTTGCCTACATAAGAGGACAGATCTTGGCAGCACCCACATTTTTAAAAAGGTACTTTTCCCAAGAATAGAACCACAGGGGAAGTGGGAATGCTTCTGCTGAAATTGGTCCCTTGAACTCTTAAAAAAACCTTTTGCAAATTCAGACAAAAATACTTTATTAGGCTCACAAAAGAAAGAGGAAAAGCCAAACCAAAGGAATTATAAAGCTACCTCTTTATGTTGTCCTTCCTCAAGCCCACAAAACACGGAAGTTGCACAGTGTTTTCAGGAACTGTGAAAGGCTGTATATTTACAACATGCGGCTTCCAGCGGTTCCAGGAAAGAGAACACCATCGGCCGTTTTTAATAATAACAGGCAGCCCACTCGTAAGTAGAGGTTGTTCTTGGGTCAGATAGAGGTTCTTAATCTGGGAGCGTCCGTCTGGCCATGGGCTGCCCTCTGAAGGCCAGTTCAGTAATTGCACTATAACACAGAAGGCAGGACTGCCCTCTGGAGGAGCCTCCAGGGACAGCAAAGTTCTGCCATGCGTGGGCATATGGTATATGAAAGATTTGCAACTGGAGAAGAGGAAGAAAATCAAACTTTTGCCATCACAGACATTGCATTAAATGCAAGGTACACAGATGCGTACACGCATGGAGTGAGTGACAGCTGTTTTCTTTAAGTCACAAAAGCACAATATAAATACAGAGGTGTGTGCGAGAGACTTCCCTGTGGTAATAAAAATACATTCTTTACAATTAAAATTGTAACTAGTGCAAGTCCTTTTCCAGCCATTGCTGCTGAAGCTCACCCCCTTCCGTTCCTCTTCGGGTTCATCAGGAGGACTTGAGAGGAACCTCATACTTGAAAATCACACTGAAGATCTTTCCCCCCAGACGATCAGCCAGCCAAGAGTTTTTGAGCACAGCCAGCTTAAGGCTCTCGCACTTGAGCTTTGCGTAGTAGTTGGTGTGGATAGCCCGGCCCATCCCTTCGATGATCACCAGGTCAGTCTTTCGATCTCGGACCAGGTTGGCCAGGCCCTTGTCCAAACGCCTGCGAGAAGCAAGAGAGTGAGAACTGCTGAAAGGGAGCAGATGGCTCATTTGTGGTTTAATGTATGGGTATCCATTAAAAGATCTCTTAAAAGAACTAACCGCTGCCAGGATGCCACAAGCTACCCTTGGTTAACTTAAGCACTTTTCTCTAATAGTAAGCAGGTTGTGTAGAGCCAAAAAAAAAAGATTAACGTAGTAACCACATAATTGAGGGGCATCATCCACACCATTGTTTCCCTTGTTTGTTATAAAGCTTTTTAGAAAAAACTAACAGCAAATGGGAATATTTTTTTAGTAAAAGCCAGAGTTGCCAATCTTATCTAGAACTACAGTAGAATCTTTGGAAAGGAGGTCTACAGAGCAGGGTTGGCAGACTTCAAGATTCTGGGCTCCACGCCACTTGCTTGCTGTCTTTTAATGCCTAGGTTGTCTGTTGAGAGGCCTCTAAACAACGCAGGAGGCTTTAGTTGTGTGCCAGAAGGATGAGGCTCTCCACTTGGCCAACTTTAAGAGCTTTAGAGCCAGCAAAAACAGGCCAACTCTGCCCTCTGGTGACGGATTTGGAGACGTGACTCTTACAGAAGAAAAGTTAAGAGGGGTTTACCGCCAAGGACCAAAAAGGTGCAGCTTCTGTGGGGACTTAAATGGAACAGAAGACGACAAAGCATCATTTTATATTGTCTCTTTCAAATGGATATAAAACTGATCCAGATAATTTCTCTTGGGAAACAAACACCAGCATCTCTTGTTACAAGAGGGGAAAGGGCACAAGCATTTGCTAGCTGGTCAAGAGGAATTCCAATCCCAAATCCCCTAGGGCAGCAAGGCCACAGCAAATAATTATGGAGGCTGAGTTTATCTTCAGAGACCGATCAGGCTCAGGAAATCTGCCATACACTTGAAATTAATGAATCATTCCTTTTGGTCCCTACCCTTTGGGACAAAAAACATTTTTTTGATCCCAAACTCTTAAGTTTCTGATGATTTTACAATGACCAGGAAGATATCAAACCTGAGATCCAAGCAGGGCGAACTGGAGCCGGTCTGGACCAAGAGTAGCCTCTCTTCCTTCAAGGCAGCTCTAAAGAGAGAGGGAGGCAAATTACAAAATTCAACCCATGGGAAAAAAGAGTCAAAGTTCCTTAAGAGGCCAGCAAAGTGCCCAAATTTCCCCATTTTGGGGAATGCAAACATTCCCCAGCTGGCTAGAAAGAGGGAGGATCTCGGTAGGAGGCAAAGACATTGTCTTCTTCATCCACCAAAGAAGATTTCATTTACCAAATGGCACCCCATCTGCAAGTCATCAGTTATTTGTGGACGATGAAAATGAAACATCTGCATTTTGCCCATCCTGTTTTTTTTCCCATGATCTTTTTTCTCTTTTGACATTTTTGTCTAGACCTCAAGGCAGTTTTAAATGATGCATACTACTGCAAAACAAATTCTATCCCAGGAGACGATTTGATTAAAAAACAATCCAGAAGTGTAAATATTTAAACATTCATAAATTCTTCAACCATATTAATTGCAACTTATCCATTTCTCTGGATTTAACTTAAGGGTTACGTCAAAGGGGATGAGCAAAATGAAGGAAATTCCACAAAATTAATTTAACACAGGGAAAGAAGTTGATCCATTAGCATTACAGTAATTGTTAACATTCATTAGACTAGATTGTCTGGTTATCCAGAATAATTTTTTATTAGAGTCAGGGATCAGAGCTGTAATACTGATTTTGCAAACTGAATGAAACAGACTGTAAAAATAAAGTGAATAACGTAAGAGGTCTAAAAGAGACAAAACTTTATTGAGTGACCAGAAGAGAAATCACTGCAGTTTTGAAAACAGAGGGGGTCATATATTTCTGTTTTAATTCAATGGTTGTCTAAGAGTGAGCCTGAGGAAGCTGAGCATGAATAAATGAAAATTAATATATCTATTATCTCTCTTACTTAACATTGTAAAACCATAATATTATGGTTTTATTGCTTCTCAGATTTTCGACTAAGATCATTATTTCTGTTTCTGATGTTACTGCCAAAATGTAACAATAATGTCACTTGTCTCAGCTGAAATGACACTGGGGTGTTTATGACATCTTTGTGATGCCCTTGTATCTTCTAACAGATGCCTAAATTGACTTAGTAGATTATTTTTAAGTCCTTTACGATCAAAATTACTTCTTTGGACTGAAACATCCTCAGACTATGAATTTAGAATTTCCTTCTTTCCTTCCCAAAACTTTGCTCCTTCATGCTTCATCTTCAGGCAGAGCCCCCAATCCTTACTGAATGACATCATCCATAGCTGCAATCCTCTCCGCCACAAGCAAGGATTCATTATACGTGACGTCATTCAAAGCAGGACCTGAATTGCAAGCCAATATAACCTATTTTTGCAGAAGAGAAAAAAAAAGGACATTTTGGAAGGAATTAATTCTGGGTGAGCATTCAATGTGACATACAAGGAAGTTCAATCCATTTTAAACAGGAACTGAAATACATTCTGGCACATTTGCACCCACGGATCCCTCAGGTACTTTAGAACAAGCAACGCTGAGACCATCTTTGGGACAAGCTAAATTCTACCTCTGTAGACTCATGCCAGTGGACTTTCCTTGATCTCTGTCTCTGAAGAAGACCACCAAAGACATCTGATACTACTGTTGGGGAGGTTAGCCCAAAAATGAAAAGGGCAGAATATCAGTCTTTTGTCCAACTGTCTGAACTTAACTGAAAGCCAGAAAATTTTTTTCAAAAACACTTGGCACCCCAAGAATAATTTACACAACCTAGAAATTGTCTTGCCTGTTTTTACTCCCTTGGCCAATTCCCCCATCTACAAGAGACTTCAACACCAAAAGAAACAAGAAATCTGTCATCTCAAGGATTGTGGGTTTTGTATTGCAAGAATAAGGTTTGAAGGGGAAAGAGATGAGACTCCAGGGAACCTCCTCTCTTTCTAAGACATGACTTTGACTAGCACCTTTTATGCCTCTTCAGTGAAGAAATTTCTGGTAACAAATTTGTTAAAAATTCATTTGAGCAAAATTATATTGTTTCCACTATTTTTTTAGCCATCAGTGGGATTGTGATATTTATTCCCAAATTTGTTTTTATATACAGTTGTAGCAGCTCCATCTTCTTTCCAGCCTTTTGCTAACTGGATGCCCTGGACAACAGGTCCCAACAAGGAGCCAGGCTATCAGAGAAAGAGAGGCACTGTAGTCGCCTCCCCCACCCCACCTCCCTCAAGGTGCCAAGTTGGAGAAGGCCAGCAGGGCACATTGTCCCCTCCTAAAATTGCAGGATACAAAGAGTGTACAAAACGGTAAACTTTCCCTTGAGGCATTTTACCTTAAGATGCCACTGTAACTCTACTGACCTCTGTGCCCCTACAGAGCAATTCCCTAACAAAAGGGAAGACGCCTAAGATGATGTCAATTCCACTGTTATCTGCAAAAATTAAGGCACATTTATGAGCTGGGGCCTGTGAAAGGAAAAAGAGACGCATCAGAGAAGAATTCGAAGACCATGCACGGCATTGGGGCCAAAAGTCAAACTATGCTGCTGAAGAAAGCTAAAATCTGGGGAGATAGGATGAAAGGACCCACAATCCCCCCCATCAATAAAAAAGAGAAATATCTTAGCCCTCTGGAATTTCTTGACTGTTTTTAAATTTTAACCCTAGAAAGTTCCATCTTTTTTGTCATGTGGACAGGAGTGGGGAGCTTTAAATAAATGGGGGGAGTTGATATCACACCACACAGTTCCACAGGATCATCCTCTTCTGTTCTTAAACAAAAGCCCCAATTTTGATGCTGATTGTCACCCTTCCCCCCAAGGTCCACTCCAGGAGTGAAACAGCAGAGAAGTTGCACTAATACCCACAGCCAAGCCTGATGCTAACTTGTTTCTGAAACAAAACCCAACTTGGTTCAATTCAGAAAGTCAATCTTGTAGGTAACAGAGCAGTCTTGTGGCATTTTAAAAATTAGCCCAGTATTTTTCAACGTCAGCAACTTTGAGATGGGTGGACTTCAACTCCCAGAAATCCCCAGCATGGCTGG